>JAKCPI010011002.1:0-241275 GCA_023213315.1 Euborellia annulipes | reverse complement strand
AAAATCGAAATTCATTTAACTTGACCTAATAAATATTTCCTGCAATTTTTAATAAAAAATATAAGATATTATTACTTAAATAAAGCCTTTCCTTATATTGCCAAAAAATATCTTTATTAAAAGAGCTGATCGAAAAAGTCGGCCTTATTGAGTTAGCGTCAACTGAATTCGAATGCAACTTGAGTTTCCCCCGTGTGCAGAATCCATGCAATTTCAGTTTGAAACTCGACGATTTGCGTCTGCTATGAGTTTTTTTTTTGAGTTTCTCCGTGTGTATTGGGCCTTAAGTTCTCCCTCTTTGTTACACCTTTAGGCTTAAATACCTGGAGATATTGACTCCCTGGTAAAATAATAACCTGACAACGCTAAATATTTTTTGAAATAAAATTAATAAAACTAAAGAATCAATGCACTTGAAATTCAGTGACTGTATCATCACTTACTAGGAGGCGTTGAGAAGTCTGGCTAATCAGACGATTCTGAGTGTTAGAACAAATACCTTTTTATATTTTATTATAGCTTATATATTTTATAAATTCGACTAAAAATACCTTTGACATATCTTCAAGATGCAATTGCACAGTATTTCGGTCTAAAGACCATCGCAATTCATAGAATATGAAGGAGATGTCGCTGTAAATTCATATTCGTATATTTCAGCAGATAAGACTATAGTATGAATCATAAAAAAATCTATACCTCGTCTTATCTACGGTTTATATTTTTATTTATTTTTTTTGCATTAGTATTCGAGAGATCTCTTTTGGTCACTAATTTCACTTAACATAAAGTTTATTCCTTCATAATTCTTTAATTTTATTCAGCATATCGCCTGCTGAGAATCTTACTTGTTAGTGGCGAAAGTTCGAAATTCAACAATTGGAGAAAAGGCGTTTGAAAGTTTTATAAACATATATTAAATTCAAATGCCCTCGGGGCTTGGTGTAGAGGTTAGCGTGCTAACCTCGTATACCAAACGTCGCGGGTTCGGACCCCAGGCAGTCCGATGATTTTATTTAAGCCAATTGGATACCAAATGGCTGAAATAAGAATGCCTGGACCCCATATATGTTTATTAGGGTGGCCGCAAAAAACAAAATTTTTTAATTTCTTTCAGGCGAACATTCTAAAAGTTGTCTTTTGGCTAGAAAATGATAATGTCAAAGTTTTAGCTAAATTGGGTAACGTTAACCCGTGCCTCATCGGGGTTAAAATTTTGAAAAAGTGCGATTTTATCTAAAAAATCGCAGTTTTTACTTCATAAAACGAAAACAAAGTATCGTAGAAAAATGAATCTTGGCTCATTTCATAGCAAATTTAATTCTCTTGAGGTTTTATAATAACCATTTTTTCATTAAAACTTATAGATTTAGTGATATTTACAAATTAGCATTTCGGTTTTGATATATCGTCGCTTGCATCACGTAGTGACGTACCTCATAAAAATTAAAAATTGAGATACAACGGGTATGGCCGTGTCCTGGCGTTCTTTACATTATCACAAAGTGACGAATCTGTATTTACATGTTTTTTTTCGTATTATTTAGGTTTTTTGGTTTTGCGTTTCTCTACATTTAATATAACAACACGAACTATAAACAGCTCTCCTGAAAAATGATAGAAATTGAGATACGCCACTACGTGATTCAGGCGACGATATTGCTCTTTTTGAAAAATAAGTGGACAATCACAATATAAACCAGCGTTTTCCAAACTGTGAAGCGCGCCTCCCTAGGGAGGCGCGGACTAGTCTAAGGGGAGGCGCGAATATTGGCCACCAAGATCAATTTTCCAAATGATTGCTAGTTTTATAAATAAAATAATTTTGATGATTCTGGGACGGAGTTTTTAATTAAAATAATAAATATGAATAAATAAAAAAAATATTTTTTATATAAATTTAAATTTTTTAGTATTAAAAATTTTTGTTTTTGTATTATTTTATTAAATGTGTAGGGGGAGGGGGCGTCATACGATTAAATATTTTTAAGGGAGGCGTTGTAACATACATAAAGTTTGGAAACCACTGGCCTAAAGTAAGACTCATTCTAGAAAATTATACAATGTGTAAAACCCAAAGGCGGATCCAGGGAAGTTTTTCAGGGTTTTAATTTTTTCTGACTAGACGCGAAGCTCGCCGAAGGCGATAGCATTGTTAATTATTTTATTTATTAGGATTGGATAAGGGGTTGAAAAATTGAAAAAAATGTTTTTTAAATTTATTTTAGCTAAATCGAAACCAAATAAATAGAAAACATTCAAAAAATAGGGTTGATTATTATTTTGATTAAGGGGGAGGAGTGAAGGGTTGATTATTTAAGAAAGGCCTTGGAATATTCCAAATCACTTGTTGACATTTGTTTCCGGCTCTAAATATAGTTAGATTAGAGCAAAAGGTATTTTTTTACTTTTAATAAAAAGGGAATTGTTATTTTCATCTATTTATTCCTATACAGAGAGATAAGAGACAAGTTTCTCTCGTTCAGTCGAGTGCGTGGCCTGCTGGCAGGCGCTGATCTCTTTTTTGTGTTTAAAGTGAATCAAAGTGAATAATTAATATAGTGTAATCCACCCTGACCTCACCGTCAACGAGCACACCCTCTTGATAGTCTTATTAAAGGTAATTATTAAGCATTTTATCGTTGAAAAAAAAAATGATAGAAACAAATAATTTGACTGAGAAAAACGATTCTTTTGAATATGAAATTAAATATTTTGCATTTCACTAAGGGCAGAGGGAGAATATAAGCTGTTGAAAGGGGGAGGGGGGAGTGTAGGTGTCATTGAAAAAAATCTGTATTTATTTTTTATCTTTTTTTTTTTTAAACACTTTCTCATTCACACTCACATTCACACACACACACATACACACACACACACACACATACACCGTCTTTTCGGCAACTAAGGCCATATAAGACTATATACGATACCCGTTATTAATTAATATAAATATTGGGGGTCCAGGCATTTCAATTTAAGCCATTTGATATCCATTTCGGACTGCCAGGGGCCCGAACCCTCGAAGTTCGGTACGGAAGGTAGGCACGCTACCAACTAAACCAAGCCCGAGTTGCTTGCCAGTTTTAATAAGTTATAAATAAGAATAAATAAAAAAAAATATTTTTTTTATTTATTCTCGCGGAGTAAAAAAAAAAATTCCTAGTCATATGCAGCCAAAATTATTGTGACGTTTCGGCCTTCTTAAGAGCCGGAGGCGAGAATAAATGAAAATTTTAACTTCAAAATTATAATTGTAATTTTTCATTAAAAATTTTCATTCAATAACTAGGAATTTTTTTTATGACTCTGCTTTAATATAAAATTATATTTTTTAGCAATACAAATTTTTGTTTTTGTATTATTTTATAAAATGGGGGAGGGGGGCGTCATAAGATTAAATATTTTTAAGGGAGGCGTGGCAACATAAAGTTTCGAAATCACTGATATAAACTATTCGATATAACATTTTGCCGGGAAAATATTCCGAAGGGAATGAAATTTTCACTACCCCATACTCTAGAATGCCAATCCTAAATTTTCGACCTCGAAGACTGTGTGGGAGGGGGAGGGGAGGGGGACAAAAACCTCAAAAATTTGAGAAATCTTCACGTTTTTACTTATATCTCGTAAAGTATTTATATTTTGTGAAATATAACACAATACAAAGTTGTAGAGCATTAAATTTGCTAAAATCTGGTACATAAAACGAATTCGTAGACTCAATACTAACCGAAATACGCCGGTCAATTTGACAAAATATAAATAGTTTACGAGATATAAGCAAAAACCTGAAGATTTCTCAAATTTTTGAGGATTTCGTCCCCCTCCCCTCCCCTCCACACGGTCCTCGAGGTCGAAAATTTAGGATTGGCATTCTAGAGTATGGGGTAGTAAAAATTTCATTCCCTTCGGAATATTTCCCCGGCAAATTGTTATATCGAATGGTCTATATTGTGATTTTCCACTTATTTTTCAGAAAGAGCAATATATCAAAACCGAAATGCTAATTTGTAAATATCACTAAATCTATAAGTTTTAATGAAAAAATGGTTAATATAAAATCTCAAGAGAATTAAATTTGCTATGAAATGAGCCAAGATTCATTTTTCTACGATACTTTGTTTTCGTTTTATGAAGTAAAAACTGCGAATAAAATCGCACTTTTTCAAAATGTTAACCCCGATGAGGCACGGGTTAACGTTACCCAATTTAGCTAAAACTTTGCCATTATCATTTTTTAGCTAAAAGACAACTTTTAGAATGTTCGCCTGAAAGAAATTAAAAAATTTTGTTTTTTGCGGCCACCCTGATATATATTAAATCAATAACGGTTATCGCAAATGTCTTATATGGCCTGAGTTGCCCAAAAGACAGTGTGAATGTGTGTGTGAGTGTGAGTGTGAATAGGAAAAAAGTCTGAATGTTTTTTATATTAAAAAAAAAAAAAAAAAAAAAATACATTTAAATAGCCGCGCAACAAATGAATAGACCGGAATAAAAATACTCAAAAATTGAATTTGTTGACTTTCGCCACTCCGCATTCTCAGCAGGCGAAATTACAGTTCGCGGCATCTCCTTGCAAGTTCGTTTAAAACGAATTTTTCTTGATTCAAAATACGACTGTATATTTTCTTACAAATCTAGTCTAAATAAATATCTATTTTTTAAAATAAATTATACATTTGTTTATTATAAATAAAAATAAATTTTTGAAGAAAAAATTCGTATTCATTTAAATACCTTTTTTACAAGTTAAGGTTGTTCGAACATTAAGGCACTTTTTTTTTATTAATTATTAATCCCTATCACATACGTATAAAATAATTTTTTGAAGCAGATCTGACGCAGGGTTATCGTGTAATTAATTATTAAAAAATTGAAATTTAACATGTAGCCTATAGGGAATGTAGACGATTCGAATTATGTAGCCACTCCTGATAAAGATTAAAAAAAAAACAACTTATTTTTATCAATAAACTTCCGTAGAATACGTTAAAAATAAAATCAAAATTTTCTCACGAAGGCTTTTAAAAATATTTTAAGAAGACAAAAAATTCTCGAAAATGTCAGTCCGTTATATTTAAAAATAAGTAAGTCACGTGACTCACGTGCGGCAACGTCGCATAAAATATAAACTCATTTCACGCTTTCACTTTATGATATTTTTTCTTGCAAATCGCCAGCCCGTTGTGGATTAATTGATTTACATTACTCATAGTAATATTATAAATAAAAAAAAATTCGACTGAACATTATACAGCAAGATCAACATAAACAGCTGTTAAATGCGATGTTGCCAGATGTGAAAAAATACTTAATTCAAAAGTCATTTATTTATTATTTTTGGTACTTAAATTATTAACTTAATCCAATTCTAAATTATGATAGGTCATGACTAAATTATAATAATGAATTTATGCATTCAAATTTTTAATTTTATTAAAAAAAAATTTAGATTCTATTATGACTTAGGGAGCGTACAAGTATTACGTAAATAATTTTTGAAGATTTTTGACCTCCCTCCCCCCCATGTAACGCGCCGAAACATTTTTCTGGACCCTCCCCCAAGGCGTTACGTAACGCTCAAGTGGCCATTTTTTATCTAAAAGTCACAATTATGTGCGCAAAGTACCGGAAAGTCGCTAAAAATACCAGTTACGTAACGCGTTGTTCAACCCCCTCCCTCCTTGTAAAGCATAGCAACGTTGTACGAGACCCCCTCCCCCCTCAAATTGCGTTACGTAATACTTGTGCGCTCCCTTATGGGATACTGTCCGAACAACCTTAAAATATCGTCATTTTTTTTTAAAAGTGTTTTCCTCTTTTTCTAAGCCAGTAAGTTGCCCCCGGGCTTGGCGTAGTTGGTAGCGCGCCTGCCTTGTATACCAAGGGTCGGGGGTTCGGATCCCAGGCAATCCGATTGTTTTATTTAAGCCATTTGGATACCAAATGGCTTAAATAAGAATGTCTGGACCCAAATATATAATAACGGTTATCGTTTAAAGTCTTAAATGGCCTAAATTGCCGAAAAGACTGTGTACATGTGAGTGTGAATGGGAAAAAAGTGTGAGTGTTTTTAGTAAAAAAAAAGCAAGTAAGTTTTTTTTTTTTCAACAATTTCCCCTTCTTATTTTTATCTATTAAATCTTTCCTCAACTGTCTTGCTATTTTTTAAAAATATTGTATATTTAGACTAATATGCATATAATACGATTGTTTATTTAAATTATGAATTATTTTTTCAGAAAACGATTTAATCCAACAACTTTTCTACAAACCCTATGTCTGCCCGAAATGTGACCGTGTTTATAAATATCGTGTTTCATTAGATAGACATTTACGTTACGAATGTGGAGTGGAGAGACGTTTCGGCTGTTCATATTGTCAATCACGTTTTAAACATAAACATGATCTCAAAGTGCATATATATTGCCGCCATTTTAAAGGCCAAATGCATGTTTAACGATAATTAAATGAAATTGTGTAATTTATTTATTAATCTCAGTATAGTAAATCACCATTTTTGAAGTGAAACTTCAAGCAAGTCTATATTTTTGCTAAGAAGTTTCGCTTCTATAGTGTTTATTATGAATACACCATGTTTTTTTTTATTTTTTTACTAAAATTCTTGAGATCTTTCTGCTTAAGAATGAACTTTTACATAAACAGTAAAACCCCTCTTAACCCTCCTGGTCGGAAGTTGGCCGGTTAATCCGAGGTTTTGATTTTCATTCATTTTCATCACACATTTTCGTTTTCCTAACTTGCTCATTTTTTTTTAAACTATCTTAAGCCTTTGTAATAGAAAAATAGACTGGGAAGCAAGCGAGTAAACAAACTAGGCCACTCCTCCCCTCTGAACGAACATATTGCACAATGGTGCACCTCCCAGTTTAATTAAAACTTACGAAAAAGTAATTTATATATGATATATGTAATAATAAAAATAATATATGATAAATATGTGTAATTTATAATACTAATGGCCGGTTAATCCAAGGACCGGTTGATCCGAGGCCGATTAAGAGGGGTTCTACTGTAAATAATAATAAAAATTCAGTGAGTGTTATTGTTTGAAATAAAACTTTTTGTGTATTTATAAATGAATCATTAAAGTTTCTCCTTTGACAAGACTCTTGTTTCATTATGGCCTGTGGTTCTCTTCCCGTCTTGACCGATTTAATCGTGTTATAGAGGGGCTTAGAACAATTTGGGAATGTTTGATTGGAAAGGGGCCATTCAAGTATTACGTAAGCAGATTTTCAGGCTTCCTCCTTGTCTGCTATAATAAGGAAATCGATAATCCTCCTTCCATTGCTTACGTAACTATTTCATTTTTTTAGGGGATATTATTTGTTGCTAGCTAAAATGGTTCAATTTTTTTTTTTTTTAAGTAAGCAAATGAAGAGAAAACTGGCTTATAGCCTCTCTCGAAACGTTTTCTCGTATTGGCAGTTAGAAGCAGTATTAAGGGGAAGATGGAAACGTACTTAAAAAATCTGGTGTGACCGGCGGCACAGCACAACAACTTTCTCTTACCTTCGGTAATCGAAAGATGTGTACTGTGCTTGTCACACCAGATTTTTTGTGTCGACATATATTTAGTTCCCGACAGTACGGAACATTTGAATTCAGATGTAAAATTTATAAGTATGGGAAAATATTTATATTTTGTTACCATGGCAACCATTTCTACTATCTTTCCTATGAAATACAAGAGTAAAGTGGTCTTCAGAAGATTTCAATCGCAAAATGAGAATATACATTTTAAAAGAGCATCTAAAAAATAATTGATTTTTGAATTTTAAAAAAAAAATCGTTGGAGCAAATTTTGAGAAAATCGAAAAACTGAAAAAGTACATCAGTAAAGCAACTAGTACTCTTTGGCCGATTTTGATTGAAGTTTATTTTTCCGGTCCCGGGGGTAAGCCTAACTTAAATATAAAATTTCAACCTCGTAGCTCAATTCCTTCATGCTTAAAATCGAACACACACACAAACACACACACACCTACCCACCACCCACCCACAGACAGACTATGTCGCGAAAACCACTTTTTTGGATTCAGGGGGACCCAAAACGTGAAGTCCACATCAAAATCTCGACAACGAATTTTTTGACATGAATCACAATACTTTCTCTATATATATATATATTACATATATACATAGGTAAGAGAAAGTAAAAACTAGACTATTATAAGGAATTTTTCAATGCGGTTTTTTTAATGTATTCATAAGGGATTATTGTAACAGAAAGTTATAATTCTTTTAATGACTTATTAAAAGATTATGAAAATTAATTTTTTTGTTATCAAACAAATACAGAAAAACTAACTGTTAAAATAATTTAAATTGTTTTTTAATTTAAAAATGAATTTATTATTAGTTTTAAACACATATTAATTAAGAAAAATTTAAAGTAAGTTTAGAGGATTTATTTAAAAATTAACTGTCAAATAGTTCAGCACTCTTGCAAAAGATGGCAGGCTCGTCCAACAGCCGGCCTTATCAGACCCCCTATTAACCTATATCTGGCCTATATTTTTATGCTTTTATAAATGAAGATTATTAGCAACCATTCTGACATCTCTTGGCAAATTTTCGTAATAGGTGTTTTTTTTTTTTTGGCTTACTTTTTAAGACACATTACGCCATCATGTATAACAGCCTCGCTCCTACTCCCCCGTAAAAACTCAAAAAAATTATAGATTTGTAGACAGTTAGAGAGAGGACGAGACAGCCGAAGCTAGTAATTATAATAATGTTACCTTCAAATCCAAAAGTAAATTTAAATTTGGTGTTTTAGCTGTGAAGACAAAACTAACAAGGAAAGCTGACGTTGGGGCTGACATAATTTAATTTTCTGTCACCCACACGGAATAAGAACTATTACTGTATATAAAAAGATTTTAGGTGATTTTAACAAATTTTTAAATACCGCAAACTTTTTTTATGGGGACCCGTATTGATTTATACCCCATGGCCCTGCCCATTGATATAAATAACTGTGCTCTGTTAATTGTATTGGCAATGGCCTCATATGCCGAAAATGTACGTATTTTTCTGAAAATAAACCAATTTTTTAATTTTTAAAATTTATTTTAAGCTTTTAACTATTTTAACAAAAAATAATTTTTTTTTTCCTGAAATTAAGTATGAATAATTTTATTTTTTATTTGCATGATAAATTACTATGTATTCTTTTTAATAGATATTTTTTATTAATTCCTTTTTTTGCTTTGATTTTTTTTTTCAGAATTTCATTACCCTAACAATTCATTGTATTGCTGTCCAAATTGTTCAAAATCTTTCACTTATAAAGATCAATTAGATTCACATCTATTGGAAGAGTGCAAAATGCAAAATTATTATCTTCCCCAACAAAGAAGGTCAAAATCAAAATATACCCGTTTGATTTCTTATAAATGTCCTAAATGTGATAAAAAATATTCACAGAAAACTAATTTAAATAGACATTTACGTTATGAATGTGGAGTGGAACGTAAATTCCCATGTCCATTTTGCCGGCATAAATCGAGAAGAGGTCATGACCTTCAGCTTCATATTAATAGACGTCACAAAGGAGTTTGATGAAAAAAAATCGTTAGTGGCGAATTGTATTTTATATAAATATTGAGTAATTTATTTTAAAAAAAAGGGTTTAGGGACTTTCTCGGAGGGATTCTTCTTGACGCATGTCACAGGCCCACATATCTTGAGATAACTACGTTAACTCCCCTCCATTTTTTGACATTATCACATAAATGCTAATATGACAGTCCTATGTAAATTTACTCTTATCACTATAGAAATACAAAATATGCTCTGATAATTGTATTAAAAATAGCCTCAGATATCAGAATAGATTTTTTTTATAAATATATTTATTTTTATCTCTTTGAATATGTAATTCATTGTACCTGTAGTAAAAAAGTTAAATAAATATTAAAAAATTAGAGAGAATTTTCATTTTAATAACAAAAAAATAAATAAGAAATTTATATATGAATCATTTAATTTTAACAAATGAAATTTTTTTATTTGCATGTTATATTATTATGATATCGCTTGCTGAATACAATTCTGGCACAACTCAAAAAAAAGTAAAACTTCTGGTCAGCAAATAACCTCTTATTTTTGAATTTATAAGTTTTTATAGTATCTTGAATAGTTTGAATTGAATTTTGTAGAATAGAAATAATATTGCATTAAAAAGTGCATCTTTAACATACTGATTAGCGCTTGTTTAAAAAAAATGCATCAATTTTTACAAAAGCCCTAAATGAAGACTGCCACTAATGCATTCAGCAAGCCTTATAATCAATCGATTTTATTAATTCCTTTGCTTTTTAATTTTTTTTTCAGAATTTCATTTCCATCATAGAACATTGTATCGCTGTCCAAAATGTTTAAAAAACTTTCAAATACAAATACACTTTAGATTCCCACCTTTTGAAAGACTGTACAAAAAATCATTACCCTCAAAGAAGAAATTTGACATGGAAAGCAAATTTGAATTCACACACATGTCCCAGATGTGGAAAGAGATATGCAGAGAAAAAAAATTTAAATAGACATTTACGTTATGAATGTGGTGTAGAACGTAAATTCACATGTCCATTTTGTCAACATAAATCGACAAGAAAACATCACCTTCAGATTCATATTAAAAGTTGTCAGAATAAGAAAATATTTTAGTGACATATCAAATTTCTTATGTTAGTTTATAATTATGACCCAAAAATGAAAAAAATCTTAAAACATAAATCTTGAATAATAATTTTAAATAACATAAATTGAAAAAAACATCTAATAACAATTTTTCTCATACCAATTTTACAATTTTTTTTAAAAAAATTCGAAAATTTTGTTTTCGGAACCAAATTTTTCACCCTGATAAAAATTTTTTTCCACTATATTTTTCCCCGGTTTTGAATTTTTTTTGGGGGGGGCCCTCCCCCCTTTATATCCCTGGTGTATGCGTGTGGAATGGGAGGTTTTTATTAAAAAAAAAATTAAAATATTCTAAAAATCAAATAACATAAAGGGAACAAAACTCACACCATCTCCTTTTCCATTCAAAACTCGCCCAATTACAAATATTATTTCGTTTTATTTTACAGATAATCTATTTTACCAGATTCTAGTGAACTGTTTAATTCAATAATATTTATTTTTTTATTTATTTCACGGGAAGTTTTGAATAGAATAAAAAATTTCATTTTAAATTTTGAATTTTTTATTTCTCAACTTTACAACCATTCATTTTTGTTGTTTTTTTAGTTTATAAATATATATTATCTAAACATTTACCTTTTTGTGTTTCTTTTATTTGCAACTAAGAAATTAGTTTTTTGCATGATTAAATATAAATTCTTAACAAGAGATATTTTTTTATTAATTCCATTTTTGCTTTGATTTTATTTTTTTCAGACTTCTCCTTATCTCGCAATTTTTACAATAAGTGTCCAAAATGTTTTAAAATATTCAAATCCAATGACACTTTAGATTTACATCTAATGGAGGATTGTACAAAAAATTATAATCCCCGTCGAAGAAGAAATTTATCATCGGAATCAGATAATGTCTGTATGAGATATCATAATTGTCCAAAATGTGGAAAAAGATATACACAGAAAAGAAATTTAACAAGTCATTTAAAATATGAATGTGGAGTGGAACGTAAATTCCCATGTCCATATTGCCAACATAGATCGTCAAGACGACACCACCTGCAGAGTCATATTTGGAGTTGCCACAAAAAAGTCTAGTGCTTATTAATTGTATAAATTTGTGTGTTTTGAAAAATTTGGTGTTAAATTTAGCATTTAAATATAAGAAAGAAATCTATTTTACCAGATTTGGCATTTCACTCAACACAGAAAAAAAAATTTCCAAAAGAATCAAATAAAATTTTAAATGGATGTCTCGCTATTTTGATGTGGAATCATATCAAAGGAAGAAGGGATTTGAACTCAGGATGTTTGATTCTAATGTTCAGTGTGGCACCCCTTGTTTTGCTAATTATGAATCTCGTTCTTTTATTGTAGAGGTGGCCTGTTAGTTATTTTTGTTTTGTTTGGCTGCTATCAACCCAGAAAATAAAATGGGGTGTTTCAAAAAGGACTTTATAACTTTGAAAATTCATATAAATTTATTCAGAGAACCTACATAGGTGATTGTAAGGAAACAATAAGTTTGGACTCGCGTTAAGATGGCTGCCATCACAGCTGTGTGTGTTGGTTTGTAGAATCAAAGTCATATAAATTTATTCAAAGAAGCTAAGAGCTGGTTTTAGTGTTGTTTAAAGGGAAACACATCAAATTTTATAAGAGTTTGAGAAGAAATTAACTACCAATGGAATCTGTGCAGGATAACCAACGGAAGTCGCATAGGTAAAACATACTTTAGGTAAAACAATAAAAACTTCACACTCTTAGCTTTTTTGAATAAATTAATATGACTTTGATTCTTCAAACCAAAACACACAGCTCCATTGAAGGCAGCAGCCATCTTTAACGCATCTGACAGTGCGATTCGGCACTAGCGAACTACTCTAGTCAAAACTTGGTGTGTTTCACTACAAATTGACACTACACTAGGTTCTCTGAATAAATTATATGAATGTTCAAAATTGTAAAGTCCTTTTTAAAACACCCTGTATATTTTCTATTGAAATCTTATAGAATTTTGATTTTTTGATAAGATTCCACATAAAAAGTTGTTTTTTCTGTGTAGTGAAAGAATATATTTTAGTATATTAAAAGAAAAAAAAATAGATTTTTTTATTCGTAGTTATTTAAATGGGTTTTCAGGGGAAGATGAACAAATTTCATATTACAATAGGGTGGGTTGATTTTTGTTGAGATGGAGCTTCCTCAACATGAGGATAAAAAGAGAATTTTACATTTATATAATGTTTAGGAGGGCCAAAGGTTCAAATTTTCAACTCTCTGCCCCTCTAAATCACCTTCAATTAGATGGATATACAATTTTTCTATGTTGTTTAATTATTTCTAGATATTTAATAAATATAATTCAAAACTTTGGCCATTATAGGGTTTATTTATTAATATTGTACTGATTATAACTGGATATGGCTGATGCGTAACTATATTCAGGGGATGATGAATAAATAGGCAGCCAACAAAAAACAAAATTTTAATTTTCTCTGTCGACGTTTCAAACGCTCATCGCGCTCATCATCAGAATAGATAGAACAATCATAAGCTTAGATGATATAGTAGATATCTGTCCTGATGATGAGCGCGATGAGCGTTTGAAACGTCGCCAGAGAAAATAAAAATTTTATTTTTTGTTGACTGCCTATTCTTCATCTCCAGAATTTAACATTGTCCCAGAACCAATTCGACAAAAGTTAAATCAGTTTTGAAATCAGCATTATCAAAATAGCTACCTAAAACCGTAAAGGTCTTCTTGGTCATTGATTGATTTATTTTTTTTTGTTATATACATAATAAAATTGTAATAAATTTATATAGGAACTCGAATTTTTTTATTATATGTGTTGGCTATAGGCCATCCCGCCAGTTTAAACATTGTAGGGGAAAGTCGGACAAAACCGGGTAGGTGGACAAAACAGGGATTCACGTTTTATGGCTACATTTGTGGGGACACTTGACCGAAACTTGTACTATTACTTCCCAGCGAGCACCATAACAATATCCACGTGAAAATAAGTCCTATAAATCACCCGTTTGTTAAAATTTTCACGTTAAAAGGTTGAGAATTAGGGGTCGGCAATATTACATTTCTTTTATTAAATATCTAAGGATTTAGTTTAGGTGAGTAATCTGATAGCGCACTTTTTACCTGTTATTTCAACGGTTGTATTGGTGTCTATGAGTTGTTTGAACAACGCCAGAATATTTTGGAGCGAGTTTGAAAAGCTCAGATATGCCCCAGTATGCCAAATAAAAGAGATTGCCAATAACTCAAAAATGGCGATTTTTGAATTATGATGATTTTAATGTTTTAGTTTCCAACTAAAGAGGAGATTATACTTGTTTGAAATTTGATCTGTAATATTTTCAACCCACCCTAATGAACAGTTATAGAATAAAACAGAATCTGTCTATTCCTTTACATTTATATCTTTCCCAACTTTTTTTTTTAAATGTAATATATATATTTATAAATGTATATTGTCTATAAATCTACTTAAATTTTTGAACTTTTACTATTCTTATTGTAGCTGTTGAATTTACCTTCCTTAATAACTATAAGTGATATTTGTTTCGTTCTTTTTTTTTTGATGCATGATAAATATAATATTCTCAAACACTGAATGTTTTTATTAATTCCATTTTTGCTTTATTTTTTTTCAGCAATTTCTAATTTATTCTATAAGTGTCCAAAATGTTTCAAATCATTTAAATACAAAGACACTTTAGATTATCATCTTATGAAAGACTGTACAAAAAATTATTATTCACAACGAATGATAAATAGTTTCTGTTTGAGCTCTTATAATTGTGCTAAATGTGGAAAAAGATATAGACAGAAAAAAAATTTAACTAGACATTTAATTTATGAATGTGGAGTGGAGCCTAAATTCCCATGTCCATTTTGTGAACATAAATCGACGAGAAGCCATTCCCTTCAGAAACATATTAAGAGATGTCACAACCGAGTTTAATTAGAAATTGTTTTTAAAAAAATTGAATATTTTATTTATACTGTATATTGAAATAGATATCATAAACCAAAAAGCCTCGGATAGTCAACCGAATGGGCAGCTGCCCCTTTCAGACTTGGAATAAAAATATAAATACATTTTTATCTTATTGTAAATGTTTATTATATCATAATTAATAATATATTAATAGTGAGGTTATGACTGTATAATTGATAAATATGAGCAGGATGGCCGACAGGAATGAAATCAGACAAAAATTATGTCAATTTTGATCTAATGTTTTATTTCAATTGCCGACGTTTCGGACGCAAATCGCGTCCTTCCTCTGGACAATTGATAATTTAATACAGTTGGGTGTATTTTTTTTTAATAATTAAAAATATAAAATCCCTTTAAGAAAGAGTAATGTATCATTTTAAACTGCATTTATTTAATGGCATTCAAGGATGGCTCTCGCATTAAATCATCATTATTGTTATTGTTATTAAAAAAAAATACACCAAACTGTATTAAATTATCAATTGTCCTGAGGAAGGACGCGTTTGCGTCCGAAACGTCGGCAATTGAAATAAAAAATTAGATAAAGATTGACTTATAATAACTTTCTCTTACCTATATGTATATGTTAATATACATATATATACCGGTATATATATATATATATAGAGAGAGAGAATGTATTGGATTCATGTCAAAAATTCGATGATGATATTTTGATGGATATACACGTTTCGAGGTCCCCTGAATCCAAAAAAGTGCTTTTAGCGACATGGTCTGCCGGTGTGTGTGTGTGTGTGTGTGTGTGTGTTCAATTTTAAGTATGAAGTAATTGAGTATGAGGTTGAAATTTTATATTTAAGTTAGGCTTTTAATCAAAATCTGCCAAAAATTACTAGTACGTTACTGATATAGTTTTTCAGTTATTTTCGATTTTCTCAAAATTCGCTCCAACGATTTTGATTCAAAAATCAATTATTTTTTAGATGCTCTTTAAAATGTATATTCTCATTTTGCCATTGAAATATCCTGAAGACCACTTTACGCTTGTACTTGATAGGAAAAATAGGAGAAATGGTTGCCATGATAACAAAATATAACTATTTTTCTATTTATAAATTTTACATCTTGAATTCTAATATATCGGCGGAAACTAAATATATCTCGACACGAAAAATCTGGTGTGACAAGCACAGAACACAACTTTCGATTACCGAAGGTAAGAGAAAGTTGTGTGCTGTGCGACAGTCACACCAGATTTTTTTGTCTGATTTCATTCCTGGTTGCCATTCTGCTCATATTTATAATATATTAAATTCTCAGCTAATTATAGATAAATAAATAACACTAGGTTAAGTTTTTTTAGCTTATGCGCATAACGACGTTAATACGTCAGAGCTATGACACAAACTATCTGGCTAACTAAAGTTATTTTGTGTCATAGCTCTGAAGATGACGTATTAACCTCATAAGCTAAAAATAAAAATCTTTCGAAACTTAACTTATTTATTTATCTAATAAAATTAGATGAGAATTTAATTAAATTTAAGAATGTTTGAATTATATTAATAATATATTACTGTTCTTAAAATAGATTTTGTGTTAATAAATGGTATTCCTTCTTTTGTTATTGTGTACTTTTGCACGGCTCCCCTACCTCATGATAGGCCTAGAAGTTGAATTCAAAATGTTGCCCCCCCCCCCTTCCGTTTAGCGCCCATGGTCCACCTTGAATTAGTGAAAATTTATTTTATAATATGACCATAGAGATATAACGTTAAAATATTTTTTCCCTGAATATTTTTGTTTTCCTACTTGAGAAATTGACATTTTATCATTTCTACCTTCTTAAAACCATTCTTTTTTTGTCCTTTTTGTTTTTTGTTTAGTTTGCATACAGTGTTTACTTAAATTTTGTACTTTTTATTTGTAACTAACAATAAATAAAAGGCATTTTTTTGTTTATTTTAGTTTGCTTTACATCACCTGATGGCTGCAGAATTAAATTTTTTTGTTAATTTGTATTATTGATTTTTAACTAAAATAAACCACGATTAATGTCAAAAATTTCTAATCAATGAATCAACAATAATCAAAATTTGTTTTCTGCATGATAAATAATATTCTTAACGTTTAGATTTTTTTTTCAGAAATTTCTAAATCTCTCAATTTATTCTCTAAGTGTCCAAAATGTATAAAATCATTCGAATGCAAAACATCTTTCGACATTCGTACTTAACTCTCTGTATTTTTCTTTGTATGCAGAAATAAATATTTTTATTTTTTTTATTTTTTATTTATTTTCATCTCTTAAACAACTGTACAAAAAATTATCCTGATCGCGAGAGCGATCAAATTGCTTAGTTGTTGCTTTGAATACTCACATTTGTCCGAAATGTAAAAAAGAATATAAAAGTAAAGCAAGTTTAACCAGACATTTAAAATATTATTGTGGAGTGGAACCTCAATTTTCATGTCCACATTGTCAACAAATTCTTGCCTTCAGACTCATTTTGCGGGTTCTCACTTTATATAGCTATTCAAAATTTTAAGCTCTACTCTCCTAAAACCCTTCTTTTCTTTTTTTGCTTTTTGATTTTTATTTTGCCTATGTATTTTTATAAATTTCTGTATTTGCAACTGACAATAAATAAAACTTATTTACTGCATGATACATAATAACATTCTTAATATTAGTTATTAATTCCTCTTTTATTTTAATTTTTTTCAGCAATTTTTAATTTACCCTATAGGTGTCCAAATTGTATAAACTCTTTCAAATATAAAGACACTTTAGATTATCATCTCTCAAGCCAGTGTACAAAAAATTATTTTCTTGAACGAATAAATTCGACATCAACACATAAATGTTCTAAATGTGGAAAGAGCTATATGCAGAAATATAATTTAAATAGACATTTAAAATATGAATGTGGAGTGGAACCGAAATTCCCATGTCCATTTTGTAATTATAAATCGAAATTTAAACAAAGTCTTCAGTTTCATATTTCCAGTTGGCACAAAGATGTTAAAGAAGGTTAATGACAAATGTGGAGCGTCTTTGAAAATTATAAAAGCCATTCTATAATATAAATGTTGATGTTAACGTTTCAATTCACAATTTTTTCTATATGCACGTTCAAATACTCTCCAATTCTCCATTAACCATCTTCCCTGCTTACTTAAATTCATCTATTAAGGAGCTGAGATGGAGGAAGATGATGCAGCCAAAAATTGAGCCTCTATATAATGATTAAATACTTATTCGGAACGTTTCGGCTGGGATCTACCCTGTCATCTTCAGCCTTCAAAGAACATATTCAAATTTTTATACAAAGATGGAAGCAGCCAGGAAAAATAAAATAAATATCCATCAGATACTTTTTTATATGATTGTCGACGTTCAAAAAATACAAATAATTTGAATTAATATCAACAACTATATTTTTTTTTTGTATATAAAAATTTGAATATGCTCTTTGGATGGTAGGATAGATCCCAGCTGAAACGTCCCGAATAAAGAGTGCTAAATGATTAAATAGAGGCTCAATTATTGGCTGCATCCCCTTCCCTATTCTATACATATCAGCTGCAGCCACGATCTACTAAGGAGTTTCATTAGAGATGTAACCAAATTTTTTGACAATATCTTTCTTTCTAATAAATGTGTTTAGTTCAATATTATGCAAATATTCTTTATTTATTTATATATTCCATGTAATTTATTTTTCATTTGTAGTTATCAAACTAATTTTATTTTGACAATTTATGAAATTAAAAATTATATAAGAATACATAAAACAGAATCTCTAAATTTTGCATGTGCTTTATGCATGACAAATCTCTCAACTGAGTTTACAGAGAAACTATTGTAGATTCACAATAATATTTACAAGTATAATATTGCAATATGTTAATTTTTAAGTTCATTTGTTGAGGTATTTTAACATTTAGATTACACGGTATAATTAATTCTATGATTGCCAGCAGGTATTCTTTGATTCAATACAAGATGTTGTAAATCAATCTAAATGTTAAAATACCTCAACAAATGACACCTGCTCGGCCCTGAGGAAGGGGACAATCAGCACCCGAAAATTCGGCAAGCACAGTGAAATAAAATACCGTTTTATTTCTCGTCCAGGCTGCTGCCTACATAGTGTCAATAATATAGACAATGTCCAGACAAAGAAAATATATTTTTAAAACATTATTATTTATTATTTGAAATTTGTACCGAGATTATTTACCCCCAGTTGCTCGCAAACAGACATCTCAAATCCAACCGGCTTCTGACTTGAAATTAGGTCATTTCCTATCTACTTAACTCCACCTCCAATTTCTATCTATTGAACTAATCCTTATTCCTAGTTCCTTTTATGTTGCGCGATGCATAAGACAAACTCAAATATTTTTGCAATGGGAGACAGGAAATCTATAAATAATTATATTTTTTTATACAACGTTGTATTTTTTATTTATAACAATAAATGAATTCTTTTTCTGCATGATAAATTATATTTGTTCCATTATATATTTCTATTAATGCCTTTTTGCTTTGATTTTTTTTTTCAGAATTCCCTTTCTCTTCCAAATTTCTCTATACTTGTCCGAAATGTTTAAAAACTTTCAAATACAAAGACAGTTTAGATTATCATCTATTGAAAGATTGTATAAAAAATTATTCTACTCCTCAACGAATCAATGCAACATCGAGACATTTCTTGAAATCAAAATACCTGTCTTTGAGTTCTTACAAATGTCCCAAATGTGGAAAAATATATAAGGAGAAAAAAAAATTTAAATAGACATTTAAGTTATGAATGTGGAGTAGAGCGTAAATTCCCATGTCCATTTTGCCAACATAGATCGAAATTTAAACAAGCCCTTCAGATTCATATTAGAAGTTGCCACAAAGGTGTTTAATTGGACCTCAAAACGTGTATTTCCATCAAAATGTTCACATCGAATTTTTGATATAGAGAGAAAGTATTCCGGTCAAATCCAAATTTGGATAGAAATACACGTTTTGATGGTCTCCGGTTGAGTCCCTCTGTGAATAAAAAGAACTTAAGACTGAAATTTATTTAAGTTAGGTACCCCCTGGCACGTCACTCGAAGCTTTTTGGACAATATCGTTCAGTACTTTGCTGATGTACTTATCGACACAAAAACTCTGGTGTGATAAGCACAGCACACTACTTTTGAATATCGAATGTAATAGAAAGTTGTGTGCTTTGCGATCGATCTTCACACCACTCCAGATTTTTGAAAATTGAATATTTTATTTTTAATTCATAAAATCATTTTGTTGCTTTTGGTTTATTAATTTTCACACAAATAAATATTGTCTTTTATTTTGTATTTTGTGTTTTTTTACAAAGAATAAATGTTTTCTACATTATACAATAAGTTATATTTTTTTCTAAGAAATATTAATTCCTGATTTTTTTTTCAGAAATTCATTTCACTATGCATATCTAAAATGTTTAAAAACTTTAAAATAGAAAGACAGTTTAGGATCAGTGGTTTCCAAACTTTATGTTAACAACGCCCCCCCTCCCTCCCCATTTTATAAAATAATACAAGAACAAAAATTTTTAATGCTAAAAAATATAAATTTATGTAAATAAAAAATATATTTTTTATTTATTCTTACTTCAATTGGCAACTTTTTAGATGTTCGCTCAAAAGATAAAAGAATTTTCCCTTGAGACTACTGCACTAGACTGAGTTTCGAATTTTATTTATTCTTATTAACATCAACAGTATATCATTCATTATTTAGTATATTTATTTTCTGCATGATTGATTTCTTCCAATATATAATTAATTTTTTTTGCTTTGTTTTTTTTTTCCAGAAATTTGGTTCTCTAACATATCATTCTATACATGTCCAAGATGTTTAAAATCTTTCAAATACAAAGATACTTTAGATTATCATTTATTAAAAGAATGTAGAATAAATAAAAATTATTATCCTCATAGAATAAAATCATTGAGAAATATCTTCAAATCAAAACATTTGGGCAATAATAATTGTCCTAGATGTGGAAAAAGTTACGTGCATAAACATCATTTAAATAGACACTTAAATTATGAATGTGGAGTGGAACCTAAATTCCCATGTCCGTTTTGCCAACATAAATCAAAACTAAATCAAGATCTTAAACGTCATATTAAGAGATGTCACAAAGGATATTTTATTGATGTATAATTATTATATTACAATTGGATACAAATTCTTTAAGGTTTCTAGAGTCAGCGCCACAAGTGTCTGGTATGTTCGAGAGTGGAGCTTTGAGCTTAGGCAACCAATATGCTTAGTCGTTGTCTTAAAAGTAGCTTTTCCACTTCAGTTACATAAAAAAAAGATTATTTGACTGGAGATTGTCTACATTATTGATACTAGGACGAGAAATAAAACTCTATTTTATTTCACTATGCTCGTCGACGTTTCGGGTGCTAATTGCTCCCTTCTTCAAGAATGAGAAGGTGTCAATTATAACAATTAGTTGCCATTTGTTTAGGTCTTTTTATCATTTAGATTACAATGTTTTATTCTAGATAGCGGATATGCTATGATTCAATTTTGTTAAAGCAATTCTCTAGATAAAAATAATTAACACATGCTCAGTCCTGAGGAAGGGGACGATACGCACCCAAATCGTCGACGAGCTCATTGAAATAAAATAGCGTTTTATTGCTCGTTCTATAGTATCAATAATAGAGATTATTTATTTATTTATTTATTGGTTTGGTTGACTCAAGGCTCCACTCTTGAGTTCATCAGGCACTTGTGGCACTTGAGGAGTCCAGGATTATTTTATTTATTTATTTGCGTGTTTCTAAATACCAGAAAGGCTTAAAAAATTAAGCAAAATATTTTTTTGCTTTTTTCAAAATATCAAATACTTTCAAGCCAAAAAAATGTATGAAAAGTTTTGTATATAGTTTTGGTGATAAATAAACTATAAAATTATTAAAAACAAAAGCTATTAATAATTATATTTTATAATCTTGGCTTTATTTAACTCCCATTGTTATTTGCATGTTAAATAATACCAGTATAATATTCTTACCATTTTATTAATTCTTTTTTTTACTTTGATTTTTTTTCAGAATTTCCTTTCTCTTTCAAACCATATAATACCTTTTCACATTCTTTAAATTCTGAATATACAAAAAATGATTACCCCCAATGGAGATATTCGACACCATTGCAATCAAAACATCATCATCATAATTGTCCTAGATGTGGAAAAAGTTACGTGCATAAACATCATTTAACGAGACACTTATATTACGAATGTGGAGTGGAACGTAAATTTCTGTGTCCATTTTGCCAGCATAAATATAAACTTAATCAACATCTTAAACGTCATATTAAAATGTGTCACAAAGAAAGCCTAATACATGAAAATAATTTAAAATCTTTTGGTGACTGATACCAAACTCCCTCCCTAAAATCCCTAGCCTATGCCTTTCTTTATCTTTTATTGTTATTTGCATGTTATTTAATAGAACTATGCTTACCTTTTTTTTTTATTAATTATTATTTCACTGTGATTTTCTTTTTCAGAATTTCCTTCCTCTCTTAATTCATTTTATACCTGTCCACGTTGTTTAAAATCTTTCAAATACAAAGACACTTTAGATTCCCATTTATTAAACGATTGTACACAAAATTATTATCCTCAAAGTAGAAATTCGACACCGAGAATTGATCGTCTCAATTTGGGTTCCCACAAATGTCCCAGATGTGGGAATAGTTACATGCATAAACATCATTTAACGAGACATTTACGTTATGAGTGTGGAGTTGAACGTAAATTTGCATGTCCATTTTGTCAGCATAAATCGAAATTAAATCAAGCTCTTCGGGATCATATTAAAAGATGTCACAAAGAATTTTAATTTCTTTTACTCCGAGAATAAAGAGCGAATACCAAACAAATATTATTGTAACTTATCTCTAACACAAAGACAGTTTAAAATATATTTTTACACTACTAATTCAAAACTTTATCTACTTTTGATTGTAAAAAGTATTTTTTTGTTTATTTTTGTATATTTGTGAAACCTTTAGAGAAATAAATATAATTTTTTGCAAAAAATTGAATATTTTACTTTCTCTTACCTCTATATATATATATACCCGAGTAAATATGATTAAAAATGATCGAGGGATACACACGCCCGCAGCAGGTCTGCATAATCAAAAACTCTGAAGATGGCCTTAATCAATATCGAAACCTCAGCCTAGTGTGCCTTGATAAATGAAATATACAATAGCTGCTATTCTTTTTACTTACTCACCCAGATATAAAATATACATCATTCAAAACAATATGAATACAAAATTAAAGCAAAAATTTTAACATTGAAGTTAGGGTGGCGCAAAAAAACAGACTTTTTTTCAAGTCTCGTAAGAAAAAATATGTTAGTTTATCATGTTTTAAGAGAACTCTCCAAAGATGAGCTCAAAAAAAATATTTTTTAAAGGTCGCTCGAAATTTTTAAAAATTTCCAAATTCGTCAAAAATCAATTTTTTCTTTTTTTTTTTAATTTTTTTTTCTCGTTACGGTAGAATTTTAGAGACGAAAAGAAAATACATTTCTCAAATTTTCAACTTAAAATATTAATTTTTCAAGGTCGCTCAAAATTTTTTTAAATTTGTCAGTGTATTGCTTTCGATCGACCTTTAAATTTTAATAATAAAGATTTAATACATTTTTTCTTCGAAATCCTCGAAAGCAATGCACTGACAAATTAAAAAAATTTTGAGCGACCTTTAAAAATTAAAATTTTAAGTTAAAAATTCGAGAACGTATTTTCTTTTTTTCTATAAAATTCTACCGTAACAAGAAAAAAAAATTTAAAAAAAAGAAAAAATTGATTTTTGACGAATTTGGATATTTTAAAAAATTTTGAGCGACCTTTAAAAAATATTTTTTGAGCTCATCTTTGGAGAGTTCTCTTAAAACAAGATAAACTAACATATTTTCATACGAAACTCGAAAAAGAAATTAGTCAGTTTTTTGCGCCACCCTAATGGAAGTGAATTTTTTTTTTTTTTTTTTTTTTTTTTTTAAATTCCTATCGGGATCCCCGTTTATTTACCCGAGGTGCTTACGTGTACGAAGACACACACCTCAAACCCAACCGGCCTCTGGCCGTAGCCATCTACCGGCACCCCGTGAAGTTACATCATTTCCTATCTCTAACCCCTCCCTCTGCGTTCAATTTCTAGCTAGTGAACTAATCCTTATTTCTGGTTCCAACCGGCTCCTTATATCCAACCTCTTCTATGCTATGGAGGATGTCCTAGTTGAGGAGGGACTCCCTCAGCACCGGCGTGTAGCCTACTCCTTTCGAAGAATGCATCACTGAGAGGGAACCTTCTTTACGTCCCTTCCACAGGACGGGATGTCACAGCAACTCCCTCTCCTCGTAGAGTTGCCTGAGGGCTATTGTGGTGAGATCCTATATTCCAATCCATGGCTTGCTTGAATGGAAGTGAATTAAAATGTATTTTTTAGCTTTCTCTAAGTCCCCCAGTATTCTTTTTCTTTTTGTATATACTGTATTTATAAACAATTAACATCCAAGGTGTATTTTTTTAATATAGAAAGCATGATCACCAATTTTAAATGACAGGGTAACCTCTTCTGATTGATCTATCGCTTAAAATTCACAACAAAAAAAAAAGGGTTACTGGAAAAGTTGATCACTTGATTAGATTAATATTTATTTATTTATTTATTATATAGAGATTTAATTGTCTTTTCCAGATTTTCCATACTATGTGCACCGAGAAGGTTTTCTCAAGAGATTCGTTTGTCTTCTTTGTGCTAAATACTTTACTCGTAAAATAACCCTAGCGACCCATGACTGTGGATCCAAGGAGATTTACCCTTATCAATGCTATTTGTGCTATTTTAAATGTAAAGAAACTGAAATATTAGAGACTCATTTAGTGGAGAGTCATAATTTACCAAATAATGAATTAGAACAGCCAGGAGCACAGTTTTATTGTCCAATTTGTAAAAAGAAATTCATCACCAAGGATCGATTGGTCTCTCATATACGTTATGAATGCAAAAGACTTGGGACCAATATCAAATTTGTCTAATTGTCTCCCTTTAAACACAAAACATTTATTTTTATAACATTTTTTACTCCCGAAGAAGGGTATGAAATGTTGTCCAAAAAATAATAAAGTTTATTATTTACTTGGCTACATTATTCTTTACAAAATCTTATCTCAAAATTAATATTCTCTTCAATTTGAAAACGCATTCGACGGTCTTTAATTATTTATTATATTATGGCTAGTAGAATTTTAATCACGAATAAAAACACAGAAAAAAATAAAATTTCTTTATTTTCTACAGCTGACGTTTCGGCCTTGATTAAAACCATCTCCAGAGCTGTTAGCTCTCATTATTTACATATATTTGGTATTCAGTATTGACTTTTGATATTCGATAAGATTAGAAAAATATTTTTTTGTTTAATAAAAATTTTTTCTTTTATCACTGATACAAAATTTCTTTTGTTCCTAATGTGACTTTGCATCCAGGACTTCTAAACTAAATCATCAAAAACTTAGATCATATTGTACTGACCTGGTAATGTCATATTAGGCACTAAAGAAATATTGTATTAGTGATAAAAGAAAGAAAAAATTTTTTATTATACAAAAAAATGTTATATCAAAAGTCAATACTCAATACAGTACTAAATATATATGATATAATGACTACTAACAGCTCCAAAGATGGCTTTAGTCAAGGCCGAAAAGTCAGCTGTTGAAAAAAATCCTGGCTGTATTTTCTTCTGTTTTTTTTTTTTTTTTTTTTTTTTTTTTTTTATTCCTGATTATAATTATTTTTCTGTTCAATAATTGAGTTTTTGAGAAGCTCTTTCTGTTATTTTACCCCCTTGGGACGTTCTTCACCTCAGGTTTACAAATTATTTATTACACTCTTTGATTGAGTAGCTCTTAAGGTTGTTCGGATAGTACATCGTAAGTCATAATAGAATCTAAATTTTTTTTAAATAAAATTAAAAATTTGAATGCCAAAATTCCTTATTATAATTTAGTCGTGACCTATCATAGTTTATAATTGTATTAAGTTAATAATTTAATTACCAAAAATAATAAATGAATGACTTTTGACTTGAGCAGTATTTCACGTAATATAGAACTGGCAACATTGCATTCATCAACTATCTATTTTAAATCTTAAACGCCTTAAATTTTATTTTATTTAATATATTACAATGTTTAATGCAAATCAGTTTAAACACAATGGACGATTTGCGAGAAAAAATATCTTAAAATTGAAAAAAAAATATGTAACTAACATCGAGAAAAGACACTTATGTTAGCGACGTTGCCGGACTGGTCTCACTCTCAAATCTTCCTTATTTTTAAATATTGGCGACTGTCATTTTGGAGAATTTTTTGACTTTCTTGTTAAAATATCTTTAAAAGCGGACCGCAGAAACTTTTGATTTTATTTTTAACGTATTCCTCGGAAGTGAATTAATAAAATGTAAGTTTTTTTGTTTTTGTAAATTATGCATATATGGGCTATATAATTCGATATGTGTGCGTTTCGTCGTTATTCCCCATAGGCTACATGTTAAATTTCAATTTTTTTAAAAATTAATTACACGATAACCCTGGGTCAGATCTGCTTCAAAATTTTATTTTATACGTATTTGATAGTGATTAATAACATATTAAAAAATTAGCTTTTAATCAGATAAAGTGCTTTAATGTCCGAACAATCTTAAAAATTACAAAAATCTTTATTTTTTAAGTTGCAATGTGAATATTATTATTATTTAAGTATTTATTAATTTTATTATTAATGGAGTTTTGGAATATTTCATTTATTTTTTTATTTAAATAAATTTTAGTAAAAATAAATAACTTTCATTTTTTTTTTAACCAAATCATATCATCCTTTTTTTTATTTTTATTTTATTCAATAGATGTTTTAAGGTAGACATCCCAAATGATTTTTTTTTATTAATTACTCCAGAGAGGACTATGTTAATTTCTAAATTGATTCAACTCCTAAGCACGCATTCGAGTTGTCTTTTAGGTTGCCTACCTTCTTACACTTTATAACACAGTATTTGCAAGCAGGGGCTTATCCAACTCAAAACGGAAGGGGGGGGGCAACTTTTCTAATATTCTTTTTATTATTTTATTAAATGCCAGAACTTAACAGGAGGTAGGGGATGGCGTCACTCGTAGTTTTTTTTTTTTTTTTAGAATGATGAAGGAAGAGTGGATGTCAGCCAAAAAGGAGCCTCTATCGAATAAAAATCTCCACTAAGAAGACGTTTCGGGTTTAATTAGATAAATCCATCATCAGCTCTTAAGAGCTGAAATGAGCATAAATAATAATTGTAATACAAATATTTTATGTTGTTGTATTACAATTATTATTTATGCTCATTTCAGCATCTTAAGAACTGATGGTGGATTTATCTAATTAAACCAGAAACGTCTTCTTAGTGGAGATTTTTATTCGATAGAGGCTCCTTTTGGCTGACATCCTCTTCCTTCATCATTCTAATTGCTGGACAGCCACTTCTATTATCAACATTTTTTACTTTCTTCTTACCCATGTATATATGTAATATATATATGAGAGAAAGTATTGGATTCATGTCAAAAAATTCGATGTCGAGATTTTGATGGATCTTCACGTTTTGAGGTCCCCGAATCCAAAAAAGTGGTTTTCGCGACATGGTCTGTCTGTCTGTCTGTGTGTGTGTGTCTGTGTTCACTTTTTAAGCATGAAGGAATTGAGCTACGAGGCTGAAATTTATATTTAAGTTAAACACCCCCGGGACCGGAAAAATAACTTTTAATCAAAAATCGGCCAAAGAGTACTAGTACTTTACTGATGTACTTTTTCAGTTTTTTCGATTTTCTCAAAATTCGCTCTAACGATTTTGATTAAAATTCTGTAAACCAATTATTTTTAGATGCTCTTTCAAATGTATGTTCTCGTTTTGCCCACAAATTGTTTGAAGCACACTTACTCTTGTTCGCTTCTTAGGAAAGATAGGAGAAATGGTTGCCATGGTAACAAAATATAAATATTTTCCCCATACTTATAAATTTTACATCTGAATTCAAATATTCCCTACTGCCGTGAATCCAAATACATGTCGACACAAAATTCTGGGTGACAGCACAGCACAACTTTCGATTACCGAAGGTAAGAAAGTTGTGTCTGGCGCCAGTCACACCAAATTTTTTTTTAAATCTTCTCGCCAGTTTTTTTTATTTTTGACGTGACAACGTCTTACAAATCATGTTAGAGGGGCATGCACGAAAAGTTTATCAGCTTGAATAACTCCTCTGTCTTAAGAGGTATAATTATGGGGAATATACGGTTAGAAAGAATGAGTTTTCAGCTAAAGATTTCACCATTTGTTTTTTTCCTATCATTTTATTTTACCGCGCTGCGGTAAATTCTAATTTGAAAGTTTAAACCCCTGTAGATTCCGAACGGCTAATCCGATCAGACTAAATGAGATGTCATTTGGGGCAGAAACATATCCTCTAATAGAATAAATAAAAAAATCCCTAGTAATTAACTCCATAATTAGTTTTTTCCTCGAAAACCTCATTTTTTAGGCAAAAAAATATCGAAAAATAGCCCTACTTGTGCAACGCCTAGCGACTTGACCATAAAAGCTACATAAAATCTAAATATAGTTTTAGAAAGAGTGGTTCAATACCCCGGGGTGTTTTTTCTTTTTTTTGATATGACGTCATTTTACCGCATGAGAGCACTCGCGGGATTTCGTTTTTCGAAAGTTTAAACCCCTGTAGATTCCGAACGGCTAATCCGATCAGACTAAATGAGATGTCATTTGGTGCAGAAAGATAACCTCTAATAGAATAAATAAAAAATCCCGAGTAATTAACTCCAAAATTGGTTTTTTTCTCGAAAAACCTCATTTTTTGGGCAAAAAAATATCGAAAAATAGCCCTACTTGTGCAACGCCTAGCGACTTGACCATAAAGCTACATAAAATCTAAATATAGTTTTAGAAAGAGGGTTCAATACCCCGGTGTTTTTTTCTTTTTTTGATATGACGTCATTTTACCGCATGAGAGCACTCGGCGGGATTTCGTTTTTCGAAAATTTAAACCCCTGTAGATTCCGAACGCCTAATCCGATCAGACTAAATGGGATGTCATTTGGTGCAGAAAGATAACCTCTAATAGAATAAATAAAAAAATCCCGAGTAATTAACGCTAAAATTAGTTTTTTTCTCGAAAAACCTCATATTTTTAAGCATAAGTCGCCCTTAATGGATTAAAAAAAGCCACACCTGTCATATATTGTTTCAATGAAAATGTTTGAACATGTTTATTTATGAAACAAACTACTAGTAAAAAAACAAAAAACAATACTTTCTCTTTTTATATTTCAATATAGGCAAGAGAAAAAAATTTTTTTGAAGTCAAGCAAAAGACGTTGTCACGTTAAAGCCACCGGCTGTGTAGAAGACACAGCCAACACCTAATTTTTTAATTTGAATTTCAAGGCAACTGCCCCCTGCCATCCTCTGGATACGCCCATGTTTGCAAGCTAATTCGGTTGATCTACTTTGAATTTGAACTTGGAATCTCTAGAACGGACTTCCACTCAAATGCCATATATACTGTATATAGATTTTATTATTGGCTTCTTCTGTTCTTGCCTTATTTCCGCGATGCGGGGTCGGCGGACCTCACTTTTTCCCTCCAACCCTATCATGCGTTTTTGCGGCCAAGAAGGATAGAACAGGCCGGCCCGTCGCACAGTCTGACGCCTGTTGAAAGAGGAAGGAAGAGACAGACATACAAATAACAGAAGGTGCCTGTCCCAGCTCGGGCAGCTCGTGGTCGCCCTCCACATACCCACAAGATGGGCCCCTGAGCGATTTGTAGGCCTATATATGCAATAAAATGAATATAATAATTTTTATAAATTTTTTTGGGTAGCTATTGACATCAAGACGCGAGATCTCTACCTCTGGGACTGATTTTACTTAAAATATTTTTTTTTAAGTATTTAAAAAAGAAAAATTAATGAAATATACTTTATTTTTTGCAGGTGATGATTGTCCTCGATTTTATCACAGAGGGCAAAATATAATAAAAAATTTCGCCTGTCCACAATGCCCTAAAAGATATAAATTAAAAACATCGTTAAGCAATCATTTGCGATTAGAATGTGGCAAGAATAAAAATCAATTCTTATGTTTTATGTGTTCCTTTCGATCTAATTGGAAGAGTAGCCTTCAGAAACATTTGAATGTTAAACATAATGTCATTTCTTGATCAATTTCTTATTATCTCTTTATCTTAAGTATTTATTTATAGAAATATGTTTTTTTTTTTAATATTTTAGAAAAATAAATAATTTGAAAAAAATGTATTTTTGATGTTTAATTTATTTTAAGATAATATTTCACTATATTTTTTTTATTTATTAAAATAAGGAATAGCTATAGTGGAACAGTTGGAGCAAACTGTACCAGGTGGCTTAAAAAAAAAAAAATTGTTCCATCTTGGGTTCGAACCCGGATAATCCATTCGAGTAAATGATCATGTTTGATCCCCGGAGCAGCAATTTTTTTTTAAATATTTTTATTTACCCCTGGCCCCATAGCACCGTGGTAGGAGTTTTTCCATTTCAGGGTCAGGGGTTCTCATCCCGTTTGAATAAATAGGGACGAGGTCTTAATAGCCTCTGATGCCGAGAAAACCATTAAATAAAATATATATATATATCCGGGTGGGCCATTAGTGCGTGGACGGAAGATTGTGGGCTTATTAACGGACATTTTTAAAGTTTGTTGATCGTATATAATGTGGGGCCTTTAGGGCTACAAATTAAAAATATTTTTGTTCCAATTGCACTTTTTATACAGGGTGACCCATATCAAAGTTATGTTTTTTAAATGGAACGCCCTGTATATTATTGCATATTTGGATTCTACGGCCAATTTTATTATGAGTTTATGTCATGCAATGTATTCCAAACCAAACCGTTTAGCCGCAAATCGGGTTTTTGTGAAAAAACTACTGTCTGAAAAAAATTGAATATCTCGCGAACCATAATCTAGGGGTGTTCTTTTGTGATCTTAGTAATCATGAAATGTACTAATGTGGGCAGATGGGTAGCCCGGAATTATTCTTATGTTGGGAGATATGGCTATGCCAATTTGGAAAATTTCAAACATGGATAACTTTATTTTTTCAAATGGAACATGCTACTTTTTTGATGCCAAGGGACGTAAATTTAATTCTCTTTCTAATGACATAAGGTTGTCTATATCTATCTTTGGTAGTTTTCTTTTTATTCCAAAATATCTGATAACGAAAAAAAAAATACATTTATTATAGACAAAACCATTTAAAAAAACAATCCAAACCAAACAAAATTGTAATAAATGGAAAAGATATGCTAAATATTCGAAAATGTATTGAAATTTCCTTTAAAATCATTTATTTGAACTCCTAGAAGAAGCCCCGCTTGCTAAAATTAGGGTATGATTTTTCAACAAGATGGCGCACCTCCTAACCTAAACATAACCCTAATTTCTTTTTCGGGAAGTTCAAATAAATGATTTTAAAGGAAATTTCAATACATTTTCGAATATTTAGCATATCTTTTCCATTTATTACAATTTTGTTTGAGTTTGGATTGTTTTTTTAAATGGTTTTGTCTATAATAAATGTATTTTTTTTTCGTTATCAGATATTTTGGAATAAAAAGAAAACTACCAAAGATAGATATAGACAACCTTATGTCATTAGAAAGAGAATTAAATTTCACGTCCCTTGGCATCAAAAAAAGTAGCATGTTCCATTTGAAAAAATAAAGTTATCCATGTTTGAAATTTTCCAAATTGGCATAGCCATATCTCCCAACATAAGAATAATTCCGGGCTACCCATCTGGCCCACATTAGTACATTTCATGATTACTAAGATCACAAAAGAACAGCCCCCTAGGTATTATGGTTCGCGAGATATTCAATTTTTTTCAGACAGTAGTTTTTTCACAAAAAACCCGATTTGCGGCTAAACGGTTTGGTTTGGAATACATTGCATGACATAAACTCATAATAAAATTGGCCGTAGAATCCAAATATGCAATAATATACAGGGCGTTCCATTTAAAAAAACATAACTTTGATATGGGTCACCCTGTATAAAAAGTGCAATTGGAACAAAAAATATTTTTAATTTGTAGCCCTAAAGGCCCCACATTATATACGAACAACAAACTTTAAAAATGTCCGTTAATAAGCCCACAATCTTCCGTCCACGCACTAATGGCCCACCCGGTATTTTTATTTTTATTGAAAATCAAAAAACACATTGAGGATAACAAATTATTGTCATGTGCATTTAACGTTTAGTAGAGCAGAGTAGATGCTTCAAATTTGGGGCTCACACGATGGGCAAATTTGCCCTGGGCGCGTTCCGAGTAGTCAGCCAAAGTCTAATATCCGTATTCATAGTCGTTTCTTGAAGAAAAAGGAATCCTTATATCTATACATTTTAAGGATTCCTTGTTCCTCAAGCAATGACTATGAATACGGGTATAAATCATTGACTATCAACGATCATTTACCTGGTATCACGATTGTAGATGAATTACGATATTAGGGTTTAAATTTATATATACATTGTATTTTAAAGTAATCATACCGATGGCTATAGGGCAGTGATTCCCAAACTTTTTTGGCCCATCGCCCCTTTCTGGAGGTTGACTAGCACCTATCGCCACCTTTTCATTTTCATTGTATTCCTAATTTTAATTTGAAGTAAAGTGTAAATAATAAAGCAGTTTTATTATTACCGAGGGCCTATATAAAAACAACCAAAGCAGTTTTATCTTGTCACTCTTAGCTCTATTATCAATTTTTGTATCTTACAGAAATACTGCATACCTGCTGTGCATACATAAATTTAGATGGTTCAAATTGAATCAAATTCATGGATTCTGGCATTGATTTTACGTACAAATAAGTAAAAATGATTTTAAATTTTTAACAAAAAAGTACTTTATTTCAAAGTTAAAAATAAATCAAGTTCCTCAGATAACGTTATCTTTTCAAAGTGAATAAATAGCTGCAGAAATAGTGATTGAAACGGTGAAATTTTTTTTAGCTGTAAATAGGAGATTTTTCTCTTTGATTTTTGTTCTTTTAAATTCTTCTAAATTTTAGTAAACCCTAATAATTTTCCCCCCTTTGAATGCTCATCGCCCCCCAATTGCCCCTCACTAATTTATTTCCTCCCTGATAAACCAAATCGCCCCCCCAGTTTGGGAACCACTGCTATAGAGGAACGTTTCAACAAGCTGATCCCTGGGGGTCACCCACCCTAGCTTAACCGCAATGATTTTGGTGACTGTTGTTCTACTCCTTTGCCAGGCCTCCCGGGGGCCTTTTCCTTAGGCCACATGAACAGATATTTTTTCCAATATTGTGTGACAAAACAACTTACCACAGACATTTTTTACGCGGCATACATAACTTACATTTACAAACAAGGACTTGGGTACACACAATTTGGTCTTTGTTTATAACAGAATATATGGAAATGAGCAATTTCAATTAAAATCTTCTCATGATGTATGAACTGGTTTCAGAGGATATTGTACGGGGAGAAAGAAAACAGCATAAATTTTTCAGAAAACGCCTTATACCATTTATTTTCCTAACGCCCTGGCTATCCTCAGTGCAATCACTTTGCGATCCTCCGTTAATTTTTGCATGGAGAGAGGAATGGAAGACGAGTAATTCGTTCACAGTACGGGGCCGAAATATTTGCAAATCTGTTTTCTGAAACATTTATACTGTTTTATTTCTCCCGGTACAACATAAAATCTCCTCATTTACGCTTTGAAGCTATATATTTTACTAACACCTTGTATTTCTAACCACCATTCTTTTAATTGTTACATAATAATGAAATTGACTTTTCAAAAGGCAATATTTACTTTACCAACTATCCACTAAGGGTAGTGAATTTTTATATTTTTTACTTCTTAAATAATAATATTAATAAATAAAAAAAAAAACATTGTAAATAGTCGGATAAATTATAAAGAACTCTTGTGTAATAAAATTTTTCAAATTATTTCGAGGTTTTGTTAACAACTTCCTCAGGGGATGGTCTCCCCCATTTTTGGTCCCCTTTTCCTTTACTTCAAATAAGGCTACCTTAAACTTCTAGATAGCATGATAATTATCAGATGAGTTCTTGTTTATCAAAAATTACTATCGCATGCGAGTAAAAAAAATTTGAAAAATTTTTTACACAGGCTATTTTGCAAAAAAAAAAAATTAATTTCATTCTCTCAATAATAATCTTCTCTTGTTTATTTTTCTTTTAGCATTGAAGAATATTTGGCCTCTGGTTGATCATCTACCAAAATATACATGCCCGAAATGTTTTAAGAAATATGATAAAAAAAATTCTTTATACCATCATTTACATTATTTTTGTGGTAAAGATAAACCGCTTAAATGCGAAAAATGTGATTTTCAATGTACATGGAAAAATAGCCTGAAAAGACACATATATCATATACATGAAAAATGGAAAAATGTTTCATTTGATTGTCCTAAATGTTCTAAAAGACATTCAAGTCAAGATCTTTTAGTACAACATATGCTGTACGAGTGCCCTTTTCAGGATCAGATTTTCCATTAGGCCGAATAGTGCAATGAAGAGTAAATAAAATTTGGTGGGGGTTATGTAATGGCCTTCTTGTAATATATTAATCTTTCTTTAAAATTATGTATTTATGTAAACTTTTCTTTTTTTTTTTAATAAAATATACTTAAAAGATTATATTTTTAAAATAACAAAAGTTTTTTTATACTACATACGTACATACTTTATTATTTTGAGAGGTTCTGACTTATTAATAACAAAAATATTACCTAGCCTACAATTCTCTATACATTAAAAAAATCCTAAGAAAATCCAACAAGTAGTTCTTGGGAAACAACGACACTGAAGATGGAGTATTTAAAATTACTTTTCATCTTTTCTATTAAAAAACACATTCCGGTAATTTTTTATAATAAATTACATCCTTTTTTTTCTCCATTCTTAGGATACCTCACATGGCAAGGATATGCTCAAGATCTACATTTTCCAATGAAGTTTCAAAACACAATAAGAGGGAGAAATCGCAGAAAACGATGTCGTGTTTGTTATCAAGGTGGAAAACGTAGAGACACCGCTTATGGTTGTTTTCAATGTCCAAATATGCCAGCTTTATGTAAATACCCATGTTTTTCTGAATACCATAGAGTACTATATTTTTAACAAGTCTTTTTCTTATCAAACAAAATAACAATAATCTATTCGCCATTACAGTGAAATTTTATTGAATTTGTGGTGAAATCATTATTATCATATCATTATATTGATCTAAAATGAAATGTGTTCATATAAATCCAGTTAAAGTTCTAACTTCGAAAGTCTGTTTATGGTTAAAATACTTCAAAAAATAAAAGAGGTTTCGAAACTTCTTAAAATAGGCAGTGCTACAAAATTTCTGCAATTATGTGAATTGAGACGTGGTGAGACTTATGTAAGACCTCACCGCAGCTCGTATCACGCAGTATCAGTCTCACGCAGACCACATATAACTCAAAACTGCTGCTGCTGCACAAGATCTTGCGTTACCAAACGTTGCCTCGAGTCTTATCGTACATATTTTGGAACTCAAATGTACGTTTATAAGTTTTTACTAAATTTCCCTAACTTTTTTTATTAAATCGTCTACATATAACATCTTAGATTATCTTTTAACTTTCCATTTTTATCTCGAAAATTTCTTTTAATTTGAAATTCAAACCAACCCAAATAACTAAAGTTTGTGTTCCTATTATAGTCCTGCCAAAGTTCTGAGAGATTCAATTCCAACAAACGTAGATACAGCATGAATGAAAAATCATTCAGAGTTATAAAATTCTATCTGTAATGGTAATTTCAATTCTTCATATTGGAACCACTTATTACTAAAGAACTGAAAATAGAATATAATTTTATTTTTTCGTTAATCTTTAACTTCCTTTTAATTAAATTAAGGTGCTTATGTTATGTGTTAAACACATCATGTTGTAATTAGTAATTTGATAAAGCCCTTATAAAAAACTCACTTTTGTAAAGATAAAAGAAATAAATATTATTTATATAATAATTTTTTGTTTTTCTTTATATGCGGAGGGTATAGTGATATCTTTTTTTTGAACTGACTCTTGAGTTGGGATAAGAATTAAAAAATGACCTGATGTCTGTCTAGTCTTTTTGAGCTAAGGTCATTTAGTCTGGATTGTGAATCGAGACCATTTACTTTGTTCCAAGAACCAGGGGGAAAGATCTACCCTAAAATATTAAAATAGTCTTTCTTTTTGGAACTGGTTGCATCAAAACCTGGGATGACCACTAACCTGAAGGAATACCTGAAAAACAACTCATTTAGGAGATGGCGAAAAGGGTATGCTTAATGATTATCAATAGCAATTAGACTTTCTTATCATCTCTCAACAATGATTCCCAAAAATAATTCTTAACGAAAAATTTATTCAATGCGAAGATTATTTATTTTTGAAATTACTTATCTAAGCATGACTGAATGTTTTTTTTTCTTCGAGTAAAAGGTAGAAACATCAGAACAAAATGAATTTAATTTTTTTATGAACATATACTTTATAAATATTTTTTCTTCATTGCAGATCCTTCATTTCTTCAAATGGATGACTTCTCTATCATACCAAATTTTTGTACGAGATGTAATGAACCAATGAATTCATCACAAACACATATATGTTTGGAAAGAAAACAATTCCAATGTCATCTGTGTAGTTTTAGTACAACATGGAAACAATCATTAAAGTCACATATAGAATTTCGCCACCTAAATACTAAAGAACTTCTACCGACTCATCAATGTCCTAAATGTGATAAAGTCTATCTGCATAAAAAGAGTTTCCTCAGGCATATCAGGTTTGAATGTGGAATAGAACCTCAATTTAAATGTAGCTTTTGCCCCTATCGGTGTAAACAAAAAAGTTGCCTCAAGCGACACATTCTACAACATCAAATAACAAATGAAATATTGTAATTTTTGAACTTTCCATCGGGAAAGTCAACTCTTTGCTTTAATCTTGAAATATGGTTTGATCCGGTTAACAGTCCAAAAAAAAAATATATATATATATAATTTACAGTCTTTTTTATAAGTATAAAATTACCATTGGTTCTGGAGTAGTGGAGTTGCGAGATCTTAAATTCCTCCTACCAAACAAAGCACTAAGATATCAAACATTATTGTCACATTTTTTACACTCCGCTGCTAACCCTATGCACCAGTACTAAATTAATTTTCAATAAAGATTACCGATCAAATCATAAGATTACTTAATGATTACTCGACTAGCCCACGGCTAGAGAGGGCCTCTTCATTTATATCTCAATTTTTTAGTTCGACTAATCGGTTCCAGGATTCTATAGTTTTCTAGTCTAAATATTTTTCTAGTCTAAATATCATTTGTGTTAAACCTTCAACACCGGGATTTAATTATTAACCTTAAAATGTAATATAAAATACTCTATTGGTATCCAAACATCATCCAAAAAATATATTAAATCTAAAAAACTCTTTGTTTATTATCCTAACCTTAGAAAAACAACTTTTGCTATGTACTATGCATGCATGACTGTTTGGACAACTTTAATTAGGAAAATAGCTTAAATGTTCAAAATTCCTTTTTATGAAGATATTTTTCTTTTTCCAGGTATTCATCCTGTGGATGTCTTCAATAATGCTTCATTTTCTACAAGCTATAATGATCTTAATTTACAAAATTCTTCTAATGAAATCAAACGATTCAAATGTTGTTATTGTAATTTTAGTACTAAATATAAATTTTCTTTAAAAGAACATATTGAATTTAAACATGAAAAATCTAAAGAACTCTTACCTAAATATACATGTTCATTGTGTGGAAAAGTGTATCAACATAAAAAAAGTTTCCTTAGACATACACGTTTTGAATGTGGAATTGATCCGCCATTCAAATGTCATCTCTGCTCTTATCGCTCTAAATACCAAGCTTCGCTAAGGAAACATATTTATACTTTTCACTATACTTAATTGTTTTTATTTTTTCAATGTTATCAATAAGAGAAATAACTGTCCAATATTAGCTAATAAGATCTGAAGATGGCATTAAAGTCGAAACGTTTTCTTTTATTGGGATTTTCATTCGATAGAGGCTGACATCCTCTCCTATTAATCTAAAAAAATGTATTTTTTAAATTTTATATTAATAATATTGAAATAGATAAACTTTTCGTCCTAAACATTGTTTTTTTATTTTATCTTTAAATTAATTTTACTAATAAACATTTACGTGTGAAAAGTTTTTGTGCATCCTTATTAATCATCCATAATCAATAATCATTGTTTCTTCTTAAATAAGGCTTCTTTGAAACCTTTTGGTCATGAAAGACCGAAACGTTGGCATTATCAATATGTTCCAACGAAATTTCTGCTAGTTCATTAAAACACAGGAAAGTAATTTACACTCATACCAGTTTTTTTCATCTAATGGCCCAAAATGTGAAGACAGCCTTTGTCTTTTCGGCATCGAAGGCTATTTATACATATTTATTGTCGAACTAAACATTTCTCCATATTTATTTAAATAAAATGGTAGCTAATAAATTTTATCGGTAAAAACGAGAAATGAACCAAGAGTTTATATGCCTAACCTCTCCTTCCATGATCCTTTCCAGTTTGTGCTTCACTTAACCAGCTCTGCCATGGTGAAGTTATGTTTAAATTGTTACTAGATTAGGCTCATGTACAATCCTGTATTCTACTGAAACAGAGTATTTCAATTTCATTTTATATATCTTTTATATTAATTTTTCTTCTCCCAAGTACTCTATCCTGTAAGTTCGTTCCTCTTTTGTCACTCCCTTTTGTGTGCAACCTTCCAACACGCAAACCAATCATCTTCCCTTTTTTTCTTTCCCTTTCAATTCCAACATTTTGAATTTGGATTTTATGAAATATTGCTCCTTCTCAGCGACCCGGTCCACACCTTTCCGCAGTTTCCTGTGTTATCCAGTCCCATTTTAAACTTAGGCCATCTCAAATTAGGCTCTTTGTGGCTTTGGAGTGAGATTTTGTCCCACTTTCCTATCCTAAGAGGAGATTTCGGCAATATTGAATTATTTGCTGTTAGCTGGATTCGAACTCGAGTTGAGACTTCAGATCCGTACTCCAGAGCTTAGCCACTTGCCTCCTATTCCAGCATCGTTTCCCCTAATATTCCTTCTCACTACATGTCCATGCAAGATAAAACTACTTTCGGGTGTCTTTTTTTTGAAGCCTCTTCAGGTCTTCTCTTTCCTTATTTCATTCAACCTTTTCCTTAAATTCCATATCAGAATTCTGATTTCACCTTATTTTTCTTTAGCAGACAGGTCTCGAATCTAGAGCATTGCAGGTCTTACTTATTTTGTATATTATTTAATCTTTTTATCTATTATCCTTCTATTTAAAACCATCAAGTTTTATTCCTTTTCACCCCAAAACCCCCCAGCTTTCTTGGTTTCTTAATAAATTGAAATATAATTCTGCTTGCTCATTTTATTCTTCCTATTTGATTTCAACACTCAGCTATATACCTCCTTCAAATATTACCCTTCTTTGTATCCAGTTTTATTCCTGTGGTTCGCTTTCCTTAAAATCCCCCATCAGAACTTACATATGAGATATTATTCCTACTAAAAGGTTCATATTTAGTCAAGATTAAAACTGCCGCATCCCTTCCTAATTTCGTCATAATCTACAACCACTTCCACATTAAATAAAAGCAGCAGTCAAAGATACGCATGTTTTCTTATGGCGATCTTATTATTTATTTGCATGAAACAATGTTTTAACTCTTTAGCTACCATTTAATTTTATCATAACCTTCGATACCGAAAAAGATTAAAAAAATCTAAAACTTCATTCAAAAAAGCCTTATTTATGTTAAATACTGACTGAATATTCAAACGATTCTACTTTTTTTCTCATATTATTTTTTTATTTCCTTTTTTTAGCCTTCTTCCGGCGAAGAGATCGATCAAACGAAAGTTACTGCACAAAGTGTCGCTGTGATAAACGTTTCAATAAGTGTGCTTGTGATATTTTAAATTTTGTTCCATATCCTTATCCAAAACGGACATTCTCATGCCCGAAATGTATGAAAACATATATCCATAAACGAACCTTGGACTCTCATTTACGATATGAATGTGGAAAAGAGCCACAATTTGCTTGCAACTTTTGCCCACATCGCAGTAAAACGAGAGGCAATTTGAAAACACATATAGTTAAAATGCATTCAAACCAATAAATTCGGAAAACTCGGTTGAACTCAGAAGGCCGATTGTATATTCATTCATTGGGTTCCAAGCCAAAATTATATCATTTGCACTATCCGTATTCTTTGAGACGAAGGGTAGGTTTAGATAAGAGTACTTAGTACATTTTAGGCATTATCAGAGCGAGAATAACAAAATTAATGGTAATTTGTGGAAAAAATTGCCAACACCTATTTTTTTGTGATTGGTCAGGGTTTTGATTTTTTTGTGTCGTTGACTGATTTTCACAATCTGCCATTCTTCAAGCCTATAAAAAAGTAACAATTACTAAGCTATTTTGAAAGCACCATGTTGAAGACTTGTACAGTAGATTTTTCAGGAGGATCATTTAAATATTTTGAACTAATAGAAAACATTTGAAAAGTATAGTTACAGTAGAATCGCTATTTATAGCCTATAATTTCAATTGTGGCGGGATGTAATTACAGGCATTTTAGATACCTCATCTAACTTAACATTTATTTCTTTTTGATTAAAAAAAAATGATTTCTTTCCTCTAATCAACACCTAGATTTAGTATTATTTAATTTACGGGAGGATGGGTGACCGAAACTGTTGATTAAAGAATTTTTGGGTCGAGGTTGAGTTTCTTTTCTTTACGTTTCCTTAATTAATTTTCTTCATCTGAGGCCATTTAGACATGGACCTCTAAATTAATTGGTACACAATATGCATAAAACTTAAACTATTTTTGTCATTTTACTTTCTCTTACCCTATATATGAAATATATAGAAAGAAAGTATTCGATTTTTATTTTGGGAGTTTTAATTATAGCCCATTATTTATTAAAAATATAACGTTTCGACAACTTATTCTGCAGTCGTTTTCAAGCACTGTCCATTTACACCGAGTTAAGTGAACTATCCCCTAAGGGACACCTACGTCAAGTTAGTAACTTTTATATGCAATGAAGTTAGCAACATATACAATCATCCCCATGGAGTTAGACAGCATCCTATCAAGAGTTTACATAAATCATTATTTTGATGTAAACACTGGAGAAGATTGTACTGTATATGTTGCTAACTTCACGTAAGCTTGAAAAGGACCTCAGGATAAGTAGTCAAAACGTTATATTTTTAATAAAATATTAATAACAAAATGTGGACCATAATAAAAAATTTCCTTAATAATAATTCTTATTTTATCATAATTTTTTAAAGTACATAATTAATCACAAGTTTTTAAGTGAACTAACCCCCAAGGGCACACGGATAAAGTTAGTAATATTTCATATGCAATGAAGTTAGCAACATATAAAACAGAGATTTCCAAACTGGGGGGTCGCGGACTAGTCTAAGGGGAGGCGCGAATATTAGCCATAGCGAGCAATTTTCAAAATGATTGCTAAAGTTTTATAAATAATAAATAATATAATAGTTTTGTATTAATAAATTTTTAGCAATAAAAATTTTGTTGTATTAATTTATAAAATGGGGAGGGGGCCTCATACGATTAAATATTTTTAAGGCAGGCGTGGTAACGTAAAGTTTGGAAACCACTGATATAAAATTTTACTAACTTCACGTAGATGTCCCTTAGACTTAATTGTAGGCCTGAAGATGGGAGATATTATTTGAAAGTTTCAATACTTGAAAACCCATGGACAAAGAAGTATAAATATATTACATCTATAATATGTGGATCAAATTTAATTTAATTTGGCTTGGAACTTTATTTGTTTAATAGTTTATAAAAATAGATATTTATTTAATAAAAAGTATTATTTTAATTTTTTCAGTGTCAATATATAGATGTTTTTTTTTCCTTTATTATATAATTCAAATATTTATATATTTCCTATTTAAATTTTCTTTGAACATCAATCAATCAACCGTCCAAGTTCTATAACAAAACTAGAAATTAACTCCTCAATCGAACTGTTTTGTTTTTTTTTTTTTTGATATTTTTAATTCATGTACAAATATATTACAATACATTTTAATAAAAAATATAATTTATATACTGAATTTAAGAGCAGCAAGCTAGCTGCTTGATAAATCTATCTGGTTCCTTGAGATTTGCACTCTAGACTTGTGCAGCCAGTGTTTATGATATTAGAACAATAATAGTAATAATTATAGAGAAATTTTTTATAAGAATATATAAAAATGTCATTATGTTTGTAATTTTAAATATTATTAGAAAAAAAAATAAGTTTCCAAAATATTTAGTATTTCTTAAATCAGTTTTTTTAAAGATTGGTTCCAATGATAATGAACTCTTAATGGGGGGAAATTTCCGGTCTCTTTTTTTTACTCAAAAATTTATGTTTTGGAAACCTATTTTATTTTATCTATTATATATTATCTTTAAGTTTGGATTGATTTGCAATATTATTATTATTTTTTTTTTTAAATACTTAAAATCAACACTATTTACAAGTTTGTATATTTATTATGAATTAAAATTAAAAAAAAATTATTTTTAATATTCATTTCAAAAATTAGTTTGATATTTCCTTTACTAATTATTTCTCCATTATTAACGTAGATCAGGGATCGGCAACCCGCGGCCGCATTGTGTGGCTGTCCGAAATATAGATTTTAATTTTTATCAGTATTTATAATAATTATTTTTAGTAAAAATATGTTTATCAAGATCTTGGTGAGATTTTTTAAAATTATTTAAGTAAAATCTACTTAAAATGGGTTGCTGACCCTTGATCCTTGAACAAATTATAACTCAATGTGAATGAATGAAAGCTTATTCTAATTAATTAATACTTCTCTACTACAGTATATTATTGTCGGTTAGTCGATCAACTAGAGTTTGGAATTCTGATTTCAGTAAATAATTGGTCGACTAAGCGTTAATGTTCTTTATCTCTAAGGGTTAGTGACTGTGAACATTTACTTCCGAACTACTGTATGTTTGAAAAGAAAAAAATTCGATGGTTGAGTGATCATTAATAGTAACGAGTAGATGGAAGCGGTCAGCATGGAATAAAAATCTGACGTTTCGGAAACCCATCTTCAGGACGATAAATTCTGACGGTCTTTTAATCTTGTATATGCAAATTTATATTTTTGTATGAACCGACATGTATCAATCTAAGCAACATTCGTCCTGAACGATGCCTTCCTGAAAAAAGATTTCTTATTTTATGTTGGCTGCCTACATTCACCTGCTCTTGTTTACTATTGTATGTTTATGAACAAAAACAGCTCAATTTTTGCTGTATACACGTTGTTCACGAACAAAGCTCACTCAAACAGACCCGTGTAGCCTCTAATGAGAAGTGTACAGTGAGGGACAATATTAAGTCCCACCCATGCGTTTTCTACTTGTGATTATTTCATTGTTTAAAAAAAAATATATATATTTTTTAATGGAAACTTTCAAGGTTCAAACCTAGAAAATTCCCAATAAAGATTTTCATTTTTTTTTTATGAAAACAATGAAATAATCACAAGTAGAAAACGCAAGGGTGGGACTTAATATTGTCCCTCACTGTACTTCCTTCTTTACTTCCCTTCCATATGTCGGATCTTCGTCAGCAACTCTGTAGAATCAGAGTTAAAACATGTCGAAATTATAGACTAGCTACAAGTGCGTAGCGTAGCGGTGCGAATAAAATAAATCAAATTCCTGCAATTTGACCGTTTGAGGTCAGAACTCGAAGCAATATGTTCAGAAACAATGTTTACAGTCTAAGTTCTTCTTAAACTAAGCATTTGATTATCAAAATTTCCTTATTAATTTGTATTGTATCTGTCTATTCAACATTTTTTCAGTAGAATATTCAAAGACACTGCATCGCTATTCCAATAACAATATCATATTAATTCATTGCAATTTTTCCTAGGGCTTTTTGAAAGTCTATTCAACTTGACTGATGATGATGATGATAAGTCAACAAGAAAAGCATTCACTTGTCAACGTTGCATGAAAAACTTCACAAATCGATCTTCATTGTTCAGCCATATGCGATATGCCTGTGGAGCTGAGAGGCCATTTGCCTGCAAATATTGCACTTGGCGATTTAAAAAAAAATCACATCTACAACGGCATATAAAAATAGTGCATCAAGAAATAAAAACACGTTCTTTTCATTGTCCGAAATGTTCTAAGAGTTATTATCAAAAATCAACATTGGATTGTCATTTGCGTTTTGAATGCGGAGTTGAACCCCAATTCAAATGCTCGCAATGCTCTTATCGAAGTAAAACTAAAGGAAATTTGAAAAAACATTTTAATAATATTCATCAAAAGAATATTGAAGAAAAAACCTGGATGGAATAAAAACTATTTTTTTTTTTATTTCAAGACATCAGAACTCACTTTCACAAATTGCACAATATAACCCTATTATTTTTGTGAGAAGAATAAATAAATAGATGATTTCCAGGCCAATTTATTTGGATTAACTCCTTCCGCTAGGTGTTAACGTTCCGAGTCAAAACTACTCTTTCTTCAGGTGTCAAGAAAAACAAATAGCCCTCAATTTGTTGTGATCTTTAAATGAGGGCTAATTGTTTTTCTTGACACCGCATGGTCCTGAAGAAAGAGTCGTTTTGACTCCGAAACGTTGACCTATAGCGGAAGGAGTTAAATCCAAATAAATTGTTCATCAGCTATTATTTTAGCTAAAAAATTAGCATCATCGGTTCAATTTAGTTTATAATTGCGGTGATCGTCTGTCCGGCTCCGTTTGCTTAACTTTCCGTGGTAATTTCGAAATGAAATTTTACATTCATTCATGAGTCCTCTTTAAAGAGGAGAATCCAGGAAAAATACTCAGAGTCCAAGGAGGAAAAGCTCCTCCATATTTCATTCAATCGAATTGTTACTTCGGTCTTAAATTCAATATCTCAAAACTCAGTTATTAGTTCACCTTTTGTTGTCCTTTTTCGAAACAAAACCTGCGCTCAGAGAGGAGGCTTTGAGTGCAGATGTGCATGCGCATGCCCCCATCTCATTATTAAGTTTGCTTTTCTGGTTGCCTAGAACAAGGCGTCCCATGATTCAAAAAAAAAATAATTAATTTTTTTATCAATAAAACATGCATTATTTTAAAAATGAATTTTCACTATATTTTATTTAAAATAAATATTAACTAGGCCTAGGTAGAGCTTTGTTTGAAAAAAAGATGGAATTTTCTCAATCAACGTTGTAAATGAGCCAATCAAAATATCGTTTAAGATAGCAAATTTACCAAATGAGTTTGATTTAGCAAAAATAAACAAATAAATAACATTTTCTTAATATATGAATGTCCCAAATACTCAAATTGAAGGTTGGAACCAACGAGAAATCTACTTATTATTATTTTTTTTTTTTCTAAATTTGGATATTTTTTTCTTACATTCATTTGACGTTTCGGTCTTAATTTAGATCATTCTTAAGTACGAGGACTTTCTATTAGCTCGAAAGCTAAAACTAATCGTGTGTATGCCCCCCCCCCCCAATAAATATTTAAAAGAAAAAAATAACTGAATACGGTATTTCATTGGCTCCCATCTTCCATTCCATTACATCACATAGTTGATTTACATTCATAAAATAATACTCTTGAAAAATTCCACTGCTTTTGGTGAGCATTAAATTCTCAACATACCAGAGCAATTAGTTAAATAATTTCGAGATTTATATACAGTTATTTGAATTAGATATTAGTATTGAAACATTTCGATTCTTTTCGGACTTTAACTAAAATAGGCATAGAGATATATATCTAACAAAGCTGTGAGTGTTATTTATTGGCGAGACCAAACATCCCATGGCCCCCGGGAATCGAACCCAGGATCTCCAGCCTTTCCTGGGCATACCCTCGATTCCAGAGCAATTATTTAAAAAATCACTAAGAACAGCACTTTATGATTGAGAACTGCCTTAGGGATGGTGCTCTTTTGAGTTTCTCCTTAACACAAATTAATTATTTAAAAAAAAAAAAATTGTTTTGAAACCCACAAAATAATTTTTTCCACAAATAAAACCTAACTTTAAACCACCCTCGTAAAATTTTCTATACCATTAAAAAAAAAAAAACCATTAAAATTCGTCAACTACTTTTGTAGTTAAAGCGCTCTAACAAGTTAATATTAAATTTAACACATGGGTGTGTGTATAAAGTTAAATCTCACAATTATTATTTTTCTATAATTATTCATATAAATTTTAATTTTTACATTTTTTTTTCAATTAAATAGATAGAGAAGATTTTAATTTTGTAAAATTTGGTGTTTCTTGTATTTAAATCCATCCACAAATGACGCCTTAAATTAACAATTTATATTTTTATATAATACAATGTAAATATGTAAATAATTATGATTCAAATAAATCTTTATTTTTTTCTTTATTATTTTTGATTTCTGGCTTTAGCTTTATAACAAGAGCATTCCACAATGGATAGCTTGCTGTTTCCTAATTTAAAAGAACTAACCTTTAAGAGACACCTACGTGAAGTTAGTAGCATATTATATGCAATGAAGTTAGCAACATATACAACCATCTCGATGAAGTTAGACACCATCATCACAGCAAGTGTTTATATAAAAAGCATGATACTTACAATAAGTTTTTTGAATTTGATTTTTTAAAAGATGGTACAAAATACAATTATTAATTTATTCAAATAATATAATACAATAATCAAACCTTAATATTTAATTAACAGTTTTCTCATTTAAATAATGTTATTGAGCCTATATCAATCTTCTTTGTTGATAATATTTGGATGTTTATTAATTTCTATACTCTATTTGACCTTTCTTTTCTACCAATATCGAAATTATTATTATTTTAAAAATATATATGGAACGAAGTTTTTTATGCGGCTTACAGTAGGGTGAATTGGCAGAATTCGTCACGTAACAAAAAAGCGTTACGGAAGGCGAGGCTAGCCGAAGACTGCCAGACCACGCCTACCCCCACCGGCTCTAGAGAATTCTCTTTCTATATTATTTAAAAAAGAAAAGAATTATTTAAATAATATAGAAAGAGATAGAAAGAAAATTATCTAGAGCTGATGGCGGGCGTAGGCGTGACCTCGCTCGGCGCTCGGGCGCCGTAACGCTTTTTTGTTACGTTACGTGATAAATTCTGCTAATTTACCCTATTTTAAGCTGCGTAAATGAACTTCCGTTCCAATATTTGTTTCCTTTATATGACTCATTAATTTAATAAATATTGCAAAATCTTCTTTAATTCTGTTTATTATTCTTAATCTTCACCATGCTTTTTTTCTTCTAAACTAATGAAAAATTTTCTTTTCCTTTTGTTTTGTTTATTTTATCTTTTCTTTTTTCTTTTTTAGGAGTATATATAAAAGGAAAATTTCGCCATCTATTTTATTGTACAAGATGTTCAAAGAAATATTTAAACAAATCTTCATTACAAAGACATTTGGATTTTGAATGTGGCGTCGAACCAAAATTCCCATGCCCATTTTGTTCTTATCGAAGTAAAATGAAATCCAATTTAAAAAATCACTTGTATTCGAGACACCCAGAAATGAGTCATTGTATTGAATTTAATTTGCCAAAAAAACGAAGAATACGAAGAAGACGTTAAAAACTCATTCTGATGCTTAATAATTATATAGTCTATATATTTTTTTTTAAATTGTTGAAAATAAAATAAATATTCACTTAGAAGTCATTTCAATAAATATGAACATAACACTTGTCCAAGAGTGCTTTATGTTGAGAAGGTATCTAAAAAAAGAGTCAAGGTAGTGGAGGAAAGCCATAATTCAGTTAGGAGATGAAATAAAATGAAAGTCTTCTTTTCGGCTCGACGTTTCGGTGACTAAACGTCACCCATCTTCAGGAACTATATTACATTCAAAAAATTAATTCGCATCACACTCAATAGACAGAAAGCTGTTAAAAATTTTTTAGCTTCGCCTCCTTCTTTACTTATCTATCAAAGTTACAGAGCTCTATTTATAAAGCCATTTTGTCTATTGAGAGTGAATTAATTTTTTTGATTCTAATATAGTTCCTGAAGATGGGTGACGTTTAGTCCCCGAAACATCGACTAGGAATATTAAAATAATTCGAGCCGTAAAGAACTCTTAGATTTTATTTCATCTTTTACATAATAATTCTTAAAATATGGGACCACTTTTGCAACAATATTTTAGATAAGGTGCAAAATAAGAATAAAAAATAAAAACTTTTTTTATGGCCGACTTTTCGGGACGCTTCATAAGCTGTAAATAAAACACCAATATATTATTTAAATAAATAATATATTGCTGTTATTTATTATTGCTATTTTTTGACTGATTATTTATTCTTTTTAACCTCATTATTGTTTCGAGACGCTCGTTCAGCTTTATTCTCTAAAATCAGACGTCAAAATTTAAAATAAACTAATGGGTGTTAAAAAGTAATGTAAAAACAATCAGCGTTAAAAAAAATGCTATTCAAAATCACTTCCTTGCCTCAAATAGCTATTCTGTAAACAAAAACTTTAAAGCCAAAGTGTTAACAGTAAATAGTGTTAAAAATTAATGCCGTATCTAGGGGGTGCCTTTAATATTTTAATGTCGTGTTTAAAATAAAAATGGCGTCCTTAACAAGTAAGTTTATGATTTTGATAGCTTTGAAATAAAAGCAACGCCCGGGAGCCGTGGCTCAGTGGGAAGACATTAGCTTCTCGCACCGGGTCCCGGGTTCGCTTCCCATCCCAAGCGAGAAAATTTATTTCATTTGATTTGACTACAAATCATTTGAAATAAATAGGGATGGGGTCTAAATGGCCTTAGATGCCGAGAAGGACCTTAAAAAAAAATAAATAAATAAAAGCAACATGTTAACGTCGCTGTTAAAACTTTGTTTAGAGAATAGCATTTTTTTAACGCTGATTGTTTTTTATATTACTTTTTAGCAGCCATTTGTTTATTTTAAATTTTAACGTCTGTTTTTAGAGAATAGACGTGCTTATCCTTTTAAAATAAAACCAGTCGGTGTGAGTGAGGTAATTCAGATAAGCTTTTTTTTTTTTAACACACACTGTTTTCCCATTCACACAGTCTTTTCGGCAACTTAGGCCATTTAAGACTTTGACGATAACCGTTAATGTATCTATTGGGGTCCAGGCATTATTCTGACAAGTTAATATTGCAATAGTTTACTTTTAATGCTCTGTTATTATAAATACATAGTCTACCAAAAACCTGAGTTATTATTTTAGGATCTAAAAAAACAATCCTAATATTTTTCCTATTTTTTTTTTTTTTTTACTAAACTAGGATTGAATCTCTTGTAAGGGGTTATTGAGAACAATTTTAATTTATTTTACTTTAATGTAATTTTCTTTGGTCTTCAATGGAGGCCCGGTCTCTGAATATTATTAAAAAATGGTTATAGGGTATTTTTTTTTTTTTTAATTAGAAAGAAGTTGAGTTTTTCAAACAAATGATTTAGTTTTTATCCTTTGTTAATTTTTTTATATTCTAAGATCGGATTTAATTTTCTTTTTTTTTTTTTAAACTACAACTATAGGCATAGCTTACACACTTTCTCTGTTCAATCACTTTTTGTGATCCTGACTTTGATTGATGTAAGACTGATGGAAATTATTCATTTGTTCAAATAATCTGTGATCCACTCCATTAATCCGTCAATCTATTTTTTCATCAATCTTGATCACAAAAAGTGATTGAACTGATGAAAGGTTGATCGTGTAAAGTATGTCAAACAATCAAAGAATTCCTTGAATTTAAAATTAAATAACGCAAAAACAAAGGGGATGTTAATTGAAAGATGTAAAAATCTATTATATATTTAGAAAGGCTGGAAATTGTCTATATTCTTGAATCGTCTGTAGTCAGCCAGAACGAGAAATATAAGGCAATTTTATTTCAATATTCTCGCCGATGTTTCGGTGCTAATCGCATCTGCTTAGTCCTGAGGAAGGGTGCAATTAGCACCTGAAACGTCGACAAGCACATTTTTCTCGTTCTGGCTGCCTCTACAGACTATTCAAGAATATAGACTAATCTGTCGCGCTGTACTCAGTGACGTCATAGTAAGAGGCATACTGAGTACAAATCGACAGATCCGCAGTTCAAACCCCGACTCTACCAACTTTTTTTTTTCAAGCTATCTAGCTTAATAAATATTGAAAATATATTTATTTGTGATATTTGCAGTCCCCCTTTCAAAATAAATATTCTTTTTGTTTAATTCTTCAATAGTTCTTTGTTTTTGTGTTATTTAGTTTTAAAAGCCCTTTGATGGTCACACTTGTATAAAAGAGCAAATATAGCTCCATAGGATGATTGATTGCTCAATATTGATTCAACTGACCAGAAAAAATAAATTTTTTAATACTCATATATTTATAAAGGGCTACTGTGTATGACTCGTTATTGTTACTTGGAGAGTTATGTATTTTATAATTTTTTTTTTTTTTTTTACAAAATGCTTTGTATGTTTTTAAATAAATATTTTTGCAATATCTATAGAGTATATATTTATTTTTTAATTTATTAAATGTCCCTTAGTATATTGATAGATTATCTGACAATTTCTCAAATCATCTCTATTAATACTCTTTTTTTTTTTTTTTTGTTTGGTTTCTTCTTTTTCTTTCTTTTTTTTAGGCATCTCCGTTAGGCGAATGTTTGGCGTATTAAAATCAGAAAATAAACATGTCTGCCCGAAATGTTCAAGATCGTACATGAACAAGTCATCACTTGGGCGGCATTTGCAGTTCGAATGTGGCATCGCCCCTCAATTCCAATGTCCCTTTTGCCCTTATCAATGCAAACAAAGGACTAACGTCAAACGGCATATCAATAGATGGCATATTAATGAATCTAAACTCACTTTGATTTTTGGCGATGCCATTCGTTAATTTTATTTTTTGATGATAAGTGCAGATACTAGCTAAGAACAGGCAGCCATAATTTAAATTATATATAAGTGGTGTGTGATTATTGATGCCAGAAGCTGTCATTTCCTCCTAAACTCTACAGCCACAGCTAAAAGATATTTTTACCATACTGCCTAAAAAGTCTTAATTTTATTTCTCGTTGCATCTCCAAAGGTACGATTTCGATGCTTGCTGTTTGGATTTTCAGCTCAGTCAGTTCGAAAGCGTTCTAAAGTCTGGTCATAGACTAGCATACATCAGCAGAGTTAACAAGTTTTATACCGCCGAGTAGGCCACGGTTTTATACACGGATAAACATGGGCCGTTGGATAAAACTATAAAAAAACAACTCCCTGGAAAAACAGGTTAAAAGATTAATGAATTTTATTTGAATTTGATTTCGAGTTCGCACATCCCCTGATTTTTGTATAAAACTACAAAATCATGTGTAAAACCCAACTTTGTACATCAGTCATACATGTATGCCGTACTTGTATGTATGTACTTTCCCACGGACCTGCACACTAGTGTATCGAACTAGAGAGTTTGGAAGTAAAATAAAAAAAAGTATAAATAAATTAAAGTGTAAATAAGTAAAAAACCTCAACATGAACGTGCATACAAGATTGTGGATGTGTAGACAAATATCATGCTTAATTCACATACATTTTACTTTTTACGTTTAATTCTTATATTGATAGATTTTACTTTTTTTTCCATTTTACTTCCAAACTAATTTTTCGAAGCACTTATGTGCAGTTCTGTGTGAAAGTTCTATTGGCATACAAGTATACATGTATGTTTTATACCGCCGAGTATAATAGACGGTTTTATGCATTGATAAAACTGTAAAAAACCAACTCCCTGAAAAAAAGGAAGAAAACTCTATTGGCATACAAGTACGTATGGTATACATGTACGTATGTTAGTCTCTGGCATCACGCCTACGCTACTACAACCATCTAAATCGTACCTTAATTGTCATTGTTAAGGTCAATTCACACGGGGCGTTTTTCACGCATGGATCTCCTCTGGGTATGACCCTTGCGAGTGTTTCCTTGCAGGTTCTATTTTTAAGCAGGCTTGAAGCCTTGCACTCAGGCTATAGAATATCAACCAATCACAGAACCGGATTTTATTACGACATCTAATTACCAAGATGTCTTTCTTTAATCATCTCTTTATTTATTACTTGATAAAGACATTTTTTGGCAATTAATTGAATCAATATTTACTTGTTTATATATTTAACAAACTTTTCGAGCTAAAAATTCAACTTTTCAAATTAAATTTAACCTCCAATCAAGGTTCGGTTCGATCCGAACAAACGAACAAGTTTCGGCATGCAGTTGGCTCACTGCCTCGTGTGTGGGCTCCACCTAGCAACCATGCGAGGTAACCTGCCTGCGTGCAAAAACGCTCCGTGAGAATCCATCTTTATTTATTTATTTTTTTTTAGCACCCCCAATATAAAAAAAAAATTATTTATTAAAAAAAGAATATTAAAAAATGAGGTTTTTTTTTTAATTTTTCGTTTGACAAGTGAAAATAAGTTCCTAATCCCCCAACAAATGGTTTCATATCCTTCATTTCAACATAATAATAAAGTTCCTTTTTTACATTTTGAATAATTGTATAATTTTATTGTAAACAAAAACCTTGACGTTAAAAAAATGAAATATATTAGAATTTAATTCTCCCTCGCACACTAATAATAATTATAAAAGTAAAGTACTTAAATTCTTTACCAAAATCGATGTAATAAATATACATATAAATTAGATGTTAGCTAAGCTGAAAATGCTATTGTTTTAAATAAGCACGCAAACAATAAACAAATTTGTATTTAATTTTGCATATATCTCTTTGTTAACTAAAGGAGAAATAAGTAATTTTATTGATGTGTTGTTTGTTTTTTTTCTTCTAGTCATTAACCTTTGGTGCAAGAACATGACATAAGGGGGGGGGGCTTCATTGAGAGTCAGTTATATTAAGTAGGAGTTGAGTATTTTTTTTTTCACTAACATTAATCCCACTTGGCGATTGTTGAATGGGCTAGTTACTCTCACTCGTAAAATTTACGGGTATTTAAATTTGTAACCGTTGGCTCTAGTTAAAACATTATGATTTAATGAGGGAAATTAAATTAAATTAAAAGAAGGTGGGCGTCAGGTCAAAAGAGAGAATTTTGTAGTTTAGGCTTTCACAGTTGTCATTAATAAAAGAATTTGATTTTCGGTTTAACTGTGGTTTATTTGTAAAAATTACAACGTTTCGACCACTCATTTTGTGGCCTTCTTCAGGTAAAATTCAGTTAAGATTAAGAAGACCACAGAATAAGTGGTCGAAACGTTGTAATTTTTACAAATAAACCACAAGTTAAACCGAAAATCAAATTCTTTTATTAATAAAGAATTGAAATTATACGTGTATTTCAAAATATAATATAGACTAATTATTATTATTATTTTGAAATACATAATCTACTAATAATTTCAATTCCTGTTTAGATTAATAAATAAATAATATATTGAAACTTGTTTTTGTGTTATTTTATTTTATTATGAATGAATACTTAAAACGTTTTTCGACAGTGTTTCGAATCTGTTTTTTAGAAGTTTAGTTGAGAAACCACTTCTGAAGATGGCCTTCCACTATCGAAAAACGTATTAACTTTTCATTTACAATATTATTAATAATTAGCAGAGTGTTTTATTGGCATATTTCACTGTATTTAAAATTGTGTGGCAAAAACAAAAAAAAATATTTGAATTTAATATCAATATATTGGATTTTAATTTGTAAACTTTAATAATTTTTTAATCGTTTTATTTTATCAAGACTATGAGTATGTGTGGGAATCGAACCCCAGATCTCCATCCTTCCCGGGGCATCGCGGCGTGCCCTCTATTGCATGAGGCCAACGGACCCTCGATCTTATTTTATTTTATTTTTCTATTTTATTTTATATTTAAAGAAAAAAAAGTGAGAGAGATATTTTTTACTTTTAAGTATTTTGGAAACAAAATGGCCGCTGGTACTCTCAACTCAAACCACTTATGGCCCCTAACCATTTTAAATCCAGTGACTATATATCAAAGCTGACGAAGCAAAAATCACCATTTTTTAAATTAAATTAAAATATTGTCTATTTCACCTGAACTCGTCAAATATTTGCTCGGCATTTTCCCTACGCAATGGCTGCCAAATGCCAACCTATTCAACAAAAAAAAGCCAAGTGTGTTTGTTATAGAGATATGTATTTTGATTTTATATGTTTTTGAAATAAATGGTGAACATACGTACAAAGCAAGAGTTAATAAAAAAAAATTACTTATTTCTTTAAAATACTCATTTTCTTTGATTCAATGAGTTCTTATTTAATATTTAATTTCTTGATTTTGTTAAATAAAATAAAAATTTTTCTTGATATTTTTAATTCTTTGTTCTCGGATTTTCATCTCTATTTTTTTAAAATAAAAATTGAAAATTCGATGCACTTGACAAAAAAAAAAATTAAATCTTTTTCTTATTACAAGCAATAACCCAATAATACATAATTAATTAAATACATGACATGTACATGTTACATTGTAAATATTATATGTAAAAAACTTAAATCTGTAAAAAAAGTCATTTTACTCTAAATAAACAATTATGCTATTTTAATTTTTTTTTTTAAATTGTGAAATTTTATTGTTTTTATTCTCATTGATTTTTATTTTTTAGACATTCTCAGCCCGCCTTTAGCGGATTATGTATTTGATCAGGAGAGCTTTTCCCCCTCTCCACGTAATTGTCTAAATAAGATTTCATTACATGAGTAATCATCAGTGTAAAATTATCTATATATTTAAAAAAAGTCCCATTAAAATACGTCAATTAGTTTTAGAGTTAATAATAAAAAGTTGTAATTAAATCTCACAATTATTATTCTATAATTAATTATATTTAAATGTTCTGTGAAATATGAAACTTAAATACAAAATAACATACAATAAATATTAAAAGAAAAGGTGGTAGTAATACGCATGCGCAAGAACACAAGAAAATAAAGCAAAATTTTTAACTCTTCGCCATTTTTTTATTTTCTTTTTCATTTATTTATTTTTTTTTTAGCGTATTATTCTTCCTCTTCATCATCGCAGCAGCAGGCATTTATCTGCCCGAGATGCTATCGCAGATACAAGAACAAAGGCACCCTGCAAAGACACTTGACTTTCGAATGTAGCGTAGCTGGCCAATTTCAGTGCTTCTGCTGTGAGATGGTCTTCAAACGCAAATATCACCTGCAAAGACACATCGCAGCGAGACATCCTTCAGTGCTTAATAACATTTATTCATATCATTTTCTGTGATTCACTCAAAAATCTTTTTTATTATTTACTTCAGGGGTGGTGGCTGTAATATAAATATTTAGACGAATAAAAATTTATTTTTTATACAATCTATTTGCCTTTATCAATATTATAAATGGACGATGTTATGCACGAAGAAACCAAGCGCCATTAACCTAAATCTGAGATAAGGGGCATTTCATTTGCACACTTGCCAACAAACACAATGACTTTTTTTCTTGTTTTATACAAAAAAATGCGAATTAAGAGGTAAATCATTTTTCCCTACAAGATGGCGGTCTTATCTCAATTTCGATCATAATAGCATTTGGTTCCTTCATGCATAACATCGTCCAAATAATAGAAGAACAGAGTGATACGAGTATATTATACCTAAAATAAAATAATAGTCTCGGGAACTGGGTGAACTTGGTTACGTTTCTTTTTTTTTTTATTTATGACTCCTTTTCTTTAACAATTTTTATTATTTTTCATTTCCTTTTTCGTAAGGTTCGCGCATGCATTTAAGTTTTATAAATCCGCCATAGTTTTATCAGGGATTTTTGTATAAAACTACAAAATCATGGATAAAACCCAACTCTGTGTATAAGAAAGGGCCCCTTGACCTATGGCACAGAGGTAGAGCATTCGCTTCAGGTGCTAAAGATCCAGGGCTCGCATCCTCTCCCAGGAGATAAAATTTATTTCCGTTGCAGAAACCTTAAACAAAAAAAAAAAAAAAAAAAAAAAAAATATTTTTCAAGGATTTATTAAAATTAAAATCATATTAACAATTTAACATTTTATTGAAATTAGAGATTTCTGTTTATTCTTGTGGTTGTCGGAAAAGTGAAGGCAAGCAACAACAACAAAGCAAAGCCAAATGATAAATCCCTGAGGCGAGCTAACACACATGCGTACATAAATTGAATTGAAATAATAACGCTTGTTATAAATAAATAGTTATCAAGTTAATGAACCCCACTACACCAGACTTTCCCTAGCTTTAAAATTTTAATTTCAATGAAACGTTAGAATTGTTTTGTTGAATTAGATGATGTCGGATGTCGGACTGGTGAACATTAATTTTTTTAAAAAACGATGTTTCTTTTCTCAGTTTGACTTGTTCTTAGGTTAAAAAATAATATATTTATTAAAAATTCATTTTGAGAGGTATTTATTTTGGTTTACAGTTACGGCCATATTATCCGTTTCAGCCCCATGCGGCTCTCATCAGAACAGAGAATTACATTTCTTCCATTATAACATATCAGTCTCTGGAATGTCAGAGGTAATTGAATAAGACATATTTCAGTATTACATAATAATGATAATGTGATCTTTTGTAATTTCTGTAGATTTATACATCTTTGTAAGAAATGTAATTCTATGTTTAAGGTCTTGATGATGGCCGCATTGGGCTGAAACGGATAATATGGCTGTATCTGTTAAACCAAAATAAATACCTCTCAAAATGAATTTTTAATAAATTTATTATTTTTTGACCTAAGAACAAGTCAGTCAGACTGAGAAAAGAAACAACGTTTTTTAAAAAATTGGATTTTATAGATATATAAAAAAAAATGTACGTATAAGTCCAGATAGAACCCAATGGGTAAAATTCTTTTTGATCCTCCCCATTTGGACTGGACTCTCCCCAACGTCCAAAGTTTCATTTGCGAATTTCTTCAGGATGTTTTGATCCTTTTTTACTTTTTTCTCTCTCCCTTCTTTTTTTTTTAACTAGAGTACACAGAAATTTAAATAGCGATGAAAAGTGACTGTAGACTTTAAAATGGATATAGGAGACACAGCAGACAAGGAAACAAATAAAAACAAAACTTTTATTTAATGTTTCGGTCGCCAATCACGACCTTCATCAGGACGATTAATTGTTAAAATACAGGATATTCAGTATTATTTTTAATTACCATAGTCAATTATACAACATATAGTGTAAGAAACCCCAAGCGAGCAGGTCAGTTATTGTAATACAAGGTGTGTTCAAAAAGAAACCGAACTTTTGGTGTATCAGCTTTATTTGCTTATTGTACAACATTTTAAGCATTGTCCCCTTCAAAATAGTCCCCTCTACTGGCAATACACCGTTCCCATCGTTTCTTTGCCAGTAGAGGGAACTAATTTTAAGGGTACAGTGCTTAAAATGTTGTACAACAAGCAATAAGCTGATTCATCAAAAGTTATATTTCTTCTTCAGAGGATGTTTAATTTAAAAAGTATCTCAACAACACGAGACTCTACAAAAAACAAATGCTTCTAATTCTATCTTTGTACTCAGTCCCTCATTTTTGTTTTCCTAAAAATCAATACATTGTATAATACTATTATTGTCTCGCTTGCGTGATCAAAGAAATTTCATGGAATCAATAAGGTTTTTTTTTTTTTTTTTTTTTTTTGAATTACTCTACTTTATTCTTTAATAATAATATTTATTTGTTTTTTTTTTTTTACAGATATTCAAGACACTTTACGTTGCATTCGATGCTCTTTAAGATTTCCAACTCAAGAGGCAATTGAATATCATTATAAAACTGGATGTGACGTTGTTTATAATCAATCAAATAATAATGGTACAAATTGTTGTCCAAAATGTTCAAAAATTTATCAACATCGGCATCATTTAATCTCGCATTTGAGACATGAATGTGGCGTTGAGCCGAGATTTGCTTGCTTATATTGCCCTTATCGCACTTATCGCAAATCCAATTTGCATGTGCACGTTGCACGAAAACATCACAATATCGATTTTACTTCATTATAGATCAAACTCTGTGATATAAATATTATTTCTAGTCAATAAATGGAATTTTTTTTTCTTTTTGATGTCCGACACTCTATATCTCGAAAAATTTATTTAAATATTACAAATATACTAGAACTTTATCTTCTCCCAAAATCATAATTATATTTTATAAATAAAAAAAAAATCAGAGTGTTGTTGGACGATGAATAAAAGAAGATCGCAATCGCTTAATTAAGAGCATCTTGATCAAGTTCAATAGTGGAAATGATCGTTCACTTTCTTCGGGACTTGTGAACGACTCAATTGCCTCTTCTTTTATTCAAATTCCATTTCATTTTTAAGAATACTTATTTATTTATTAATATTTTTGTATCTTTTAAAAAAGGAAGATTATTTAATAATACTTTTTACTCATCAATGTTTTGTCTTTTTCCTTTTTTTTTTTTTTCTCCTAAATCTTATAAAATTTTTATACTCAATTTAATAAAACTTCAAGGGGGACGATTTTGCCGACTAACACTGTCCCACTCCGCAATTCACACAGAACAGTGGAATTACTGTCCTGAAGTTATTTTAAATAGGGTATTTTTTATAGCGGGTTGTGTGGATGAAATAGAATGAGAATAAAAAAAAGAGAGAGCAGCTAATTATAATTTCATTTATTTCCCCACGCTACTGATGTTTCGGCCATGTTTAGGACCATCTTCAGAGCTAGTAACACATAATAATTTACAATGGGTTTAGAAAAAATTATACAATTTATACAAATATTCATTTAATTTGTTTATATTTATACAAATGTTCATTTAATTTGTATACATTTATACAAATATTCATTTAATTTGTATACATTTATACAAATGTTCATTTAATTTGTAAAATTTATACAAATATTCATTTAATTTTTATAAATTTGTATAATTTATAAAAATATTCATTTAATATGTATTATTTGTATATTTGTATGATTTTTCCTTAGATCATTGTGAATTGTTCTGAGTTAATAGCTCTGAAGATCCTAAACAGGACCGAAACGTCAGCATTGAGGGGAAATAAATGAAATTATAATTAGCTGCTCTCTATTTTTTTATTCTCATTTCACTCCATGAATTTATTAGGCCTATTTGTTTTTTTTTTCATGATTTTTTTTTACTCCTTTTTTTTTTCTTTTATTTGATTTACATACTAATTATTGAATAATAATTCTTTTTTCAGCATTAAATGATTTTCCGGTGTTTGTGGACAATTTTCTCCCACCATTACCGCCACTACCAACAACAACACCAACGACTGGATCTTTTATTAGAAGGAATATTTTCTGTCCGAATTGTCCATACCAAGCAACTGGCAAAAGAGATTTAAGACATCATATCAGCAATCGACATATGCGTTTAAGTGAATACTCAAGTATGCATCGTTGTTTTAAATGTGGCAAAATTTATCAGTATAAAAAAGGCTTGATGAGCCATTTAAGATACGAATGTGGTGTTGAGCCGAAATTTACTTGTCCAATTTGTTCACATCGATTTCATCAAAAAGGCAATCTAAAAAATCACATGAAAGTTCAACATTCAAATACATCTGGTTATTAAAAAAAAAAAAAATTGTTTTGCCACTCTAATACAACAAACTTCCTAAAAAAAAGATGAATTTTCTTTTTAATTAATATATTACAAAGTTTTTATAATTTTCTTTCTTCGGATCTCACCAAAGCTCTCTTCAAACCAAGACCGAAACGTTAGAAATCACTAGCTGCTCGGCTCGGCTTTTCTTTTTCCATATTTATTTAACTCTCTATCCTCTTTGAATCAACCGTCCTCTAGAATACGAGGGCAGGTCAATAAATCTGTGACTTTTTGAATTTCCCGCCTCTTAACTGAAATGGCAACACTGCTCCTGTCAGCAGGCAACTATCAGCTGACTCCTGTCGAAATTTGAACCAGCTGGGTCTTTTAGGTTTTGTTTGACATCCATTAATAGCAGACTACCTCGTGATTTGAAAAGAAAATGGAAAAAGTGAATTTCGTGTGCTCATTAAGCAAAAATTGGGATAAGAATCGCTTCCTCATCCGCCCTATTCTCCGGATTTAGCCCCGAGTGACTATTTCTCGTTTCCTAACCTGAAAAAATGGCTCGGCGGAAAGAGATTTGACTCCAATGATGATTTTGATGCCCTCGACAAATCTTATTTTTTGGAAGGGATAAAAGAAAAAATTGGAGAAACGTTGGACAAAGTGTATAGAGTCTCAAAGGAGACTACGTTGAAAAATAAAATAAATTTTTATCCAAAAACCTGTGTTTCATTCAAAAAGTCACGGACTTATTGACCTGCCCTCGTATATACCTTAGAAAAGTACTGGTAATGGTTATATATTGTTATAAAATTACCGATGCTGGACTCCATCTTGATCTCATTAATAATGTTGTTTTCTCGGATGTTAGATGATATTTTGTGTTAAAAAAAAATTTCCAATAAAGTCTAAATACATATGTGATAATATGATAAATATGCTAGAAATAAATAGATTAATAACTCGTTATTTTTTGTAAATTAAATTATCCTTGTTCATTTTTAAAGGTTCTAAACGAAACATTGATTCGTGAATTGAATTGCAAACACGAAAAAATAAATTACTGATAAATTGTTTAAAATTTTTTTTTTATTAAGTAAAATAAAAGCGATCATCTAACGATCCAGAATACATATCAAGATTAAAATACTTTCAATGGACTCTCCTCTTTGGCATTAACCAGGATAATAGTAATAAAATTTAAACTATTTCAAATAAATTCATGTCTTAGAGGCTGTCTACTGAGGGTCTTTAACTCCTAAAACCACCCGCTAGTTTCGCCACTGCAGTAATTGAAGATTAATTAATTATGGATCAAAAATTTATGGGTCTTAAAGCACAGTGTACTTATCAATTTCTAACAAGGAAAAAAATTAAAAGAACATCTAATTTTAATTTTATAATTCAAAATTGATCACATCGAACAACTCGAATGCATTAGATTCTACAGTATTAATCTTTGATACTCATGACTATAAAAAAAAGAAAAAGATCTATGATAGTAAAAAAAAGTAAAATTGCATTTAATTGATGCAAAATGTTGCTGAGTGGGCAGAGATCCTTCTTTTTACACATCCTGACTGTACAGCGCCATATTTCCACTAACATAATTCGTGAGGTTTCAGACTTGAACTATCGTTACATCCCCATGCTCAACAATTAACACTCTACATTTTATGATTGTTATTTCATTATCGAGTGGCGTAGCTAGGGAAGGGGACGGTGGTATAACTGATGGCAGCAATTTTGTCTCAGAGCAGCTTGTCCTGGCTACTGATCCTTCAAGACACTAAATACGATAGAATCTCAACAACTGTTTCATCTTTTGTTCAATCTAAAAGTAAATTACTTGATCCAGGTGAGGAGGGGGGGGGGGATTTAACGCTTGTGATGCATGCAAAAATTGTAATTATAGTCTTTCACTTTTTTTTTTATATTACTCTTATCTTAGTTTATCATAATTAAAGGTGATTGGGAGGTGATTGTAGTTTTTTATTATCCTGAGAAAGTAGTAACATTGCAGTTCATTTTTATACAATTTAAGCCTTTTGTTCTAAGGTCTTTTGTCTAATAAGACCTACCCTCAGTCAAACTGAATTTGTAAAAAAAAAAAATAATGTATAAAAGTAGACTGGAATTTTATTGTTAAACAAGTTTTTTATTCCTTGAAATTATTCAAATACTAGGGAAATTGAAAAGCAATGTAAAATAGATATTTAAATTTCATTTTTATCCTTTGATATATATTGTATATAGATCCTATTGTGATATTAATTTTAGTTTGATTAAAAAGACAAATAATTCCTTCAATACATTATTATGTTAATAAGCATATTATTAATAATAATAGAAATGTATATCTTCTGATGCTAGAGGTCTAGGGTTCAATTCAGTCCCATTTATGTGAATTGGCTACCAATTATAAAATTTGATTTTCTGTTTAACTGTGGTTTATTTGTAAAAATTACAACATTTCGACCACTCATTTTGTGGCCTTCTTCAGGTAAAATTCAGTTAAGATTAAGAAGGCCACAGAATGAGTGACCGAAACGTTGTAACGTTTTACAAATAAACCACAGTTAAACAGAAAATCAAATTCTTTTATTAATGGCTACCAATTAAGTGAAATAAATAAGGACTAAATGGTCTCAAGTGACGAAAAAGACCTGCAACAAATTAAAAAAAAAAAAAAATTTCTTTTGATCCTGATAAAAATATAGATAGATATTTACAAAATAGACAAAAGTTATTTTAGCAATTTTTTTTTTTTAAGGTAGGTGTTGAGAGGTACATAATTAAGAAAAGGCCAGAATCCGCCAGTTGGAGGGGGAGGCGCGAAGACCTCCGAAGGACGGGGGGGGGGCATAACTAGTTAAATGATGATTTTTTAGGAGAATTAAATTTAAGTATGATACACAAGGTTTTTTGTTTCAATGATTTATTTACACGAATTTTGACAACATCTCATGATGATACATATGGTGTCGAAATACGTATAAAGTGTTAATGTTAAATAAATAAATCATTGAAACAAAAAAACCTTGTGTATCATATTTAAATTTAATTCTCCTATTAAAGCATAATGTTTCAACTAGAGCCAACGGTTTCCAGTTTAAAATTAAATAATAATATTATTAATGTTAAGATTAAGAATAAAATTCGCAACATATATTTTTTTATGAAGGTCTTTTTCGCCACTTGAATGCATATAGACCCAATCATTATTTATTTCAATTTATTGGTAGGCAATTCACATAAATTTTTTCCACTGGGAGTCAATTCGAACCCTCAGCCTCCATCATCATAAGATATAATTTTGTTTTCCTAGTCTTTCCTTAGTCATGTACATCTCAACCATCTATCTTAAAAAAAAAATTGCTAAAATAATATTTTGTTTTGTGTATTTTTTAAATATCTATCAATATATTCCGATCAGGATTAAAGGAAATATTTTTAACTGAATTAGAACCCTAGACCTCTAGCATCAGAGGAACTATTATTAATAATATTCACTTTGATGAAATAAAGGAATTATTTGTAATGTCTTTTTAATCACACCCCAGATAGCACACTACGTCTTATGTACGTACATAAGACGTACTGTGCTATCTGGGTATAATTACAGTCACAATAGGAGAAATATGTCAAAAGATTTGTCTTATACTCTCAAATAAATAAATGCTTTTCTATTTTTTCTTGTATATTCTCAATGAGCTTAAAAAAATAAATAATTATAAAAAATAAATATATAATTTATTTAAATTTTGTAAAAATAAATGTAACAATATTTCAAATTTATATACAATAGTGATTTACTCTTCTTCTTTTACTATATACGTGTTTGTATTTTTAAAACTACTTTTGTAATAATAAATATATTTTTGAGAAAAAAAAAAAATTTGCTTTATTTGGTAAATACAGTTATAACACTCTTCTATTATTTTCTTTTATTTTAATTTTTGTTTTTTTTTTTTTTCGTTTTGAAAATTTTAATATTTATTCTAATTTTATTTTTCTACTATTTTTTTTTTTTTTTTTTAGCCTTTCTCCAAAAGAGAAGATATCGCTGGGATAAAAGATCCATGGAATATGCTATAGATGCAGTGAGAAAACAAGAGATGAGTTTTAGAAAGGCATCCAACTATTTTAGTGTTCCTATGACTTCTTTATTTCGTTATGTGAAATCGAACCTCCCCTCAAACGCAGTTGTGACCCAGAGCATGGAGAGGAGAGGCAGATTATCTTATTATTGATAATGACTGTTCCAAAAAGAATTTTTTGTAAAGAGGCACTTTATATTTCATCCGAAACTGAATTCTTTTTGGGACAAATTACTTTCTACCAGGTTATGGGCAAAATCCTTTAAAAAGGATTAGCGATCCGGACATTCACTAATCCAATCCAGCTGCTCCGGATCCTCGATCCTAAAATCTTTTTCTATCCAGTTTCTAATAAAATTGCTAAAATCTAGTTCTTCAACTGAATTTGCAGCAACTACATTTTTAGGCGTTTGGATGAAAAATATATAAAAATAAATATTCATAAAAAATCAAAAGGATATATTTATTAAAAGTAAAACAATTTTAAAGGATTAGCAATCCTTTGAAAAAGGTCGCAAAAAGCACACTAATTTTTACGACCGTGTAATTAAAGACTTGTTAGTCTCCGCCAGAGAATTATAAAATTGTTAGTATGAGAAATTAATTTTTTGAGTTGGTTTCAATCCTCCTTCGAAAAGGATCCGATCCTAGATGAAAGCAAAAATAATCCAAATCCTTCCAAATCCACCCCCCCCCCCCTATTAATTTGATCCAGTTCTAAGATATTCCCCAAAATCAATCCAGATCCGAAAATTCTGGATAGGATCGGATCTCCGGACTTAAATCGCTATCGTGCTCATCCCTGCTTACTGCACACTAATTTTGATCTTTTTCACCAGCGTATTGTTAGTCTCCACCAGAGGATTCTTTGATTATAAAATTATCTTCCTCTTGAGTGTCAAAAATGGGTGTAGTCTATATATTGAGATGGCTTTATGTTTCCTTCCTCAGGAAAAGGCATTTTTGCCATGAGGTGAATTTAAACCTGAGTTGTCTATCTCCTCACCTAATCGCCTCCTAAAACTCAAAAATAAACGAATGAAACAAAATTAAAATTTATAAGCAGAAATTTTCAAATTATAAATGTTACTGAGTTCTAGAATGTGTTTTTCCATTGAATATATGACTACGTTACGAGTCTTTCATTTTTTAACTGTTGAACCTCTCTTTATAGACTCCATATTGTAACTACAACGCTAATTGAAGGCCAACTAATTTATTAGATTTTTATATCTTAAAATAAATATACTTTTTCTTTCATTCGTCGATCTTTAATTTTAAAATCACCGAGTCCATTGGTGGAGTTCTTGTATTTTGGTTCCAAAACAGTGATGAAAATAATATTAATCAATATTTGTAGTATAATAATTTTTCTTTCAATTTTATAATTATTCACACTTTTGACTAATTTAATGTCACTAAACTCATGCACTAACGAACTTTCCAGGAAAGGGTATTAGAATATGTATGAAATCCAAAGGAAGGGTAAATAGAAGAATAATCGGTGTAAGTTTAAAATAAATATTTGCTATATAATAATAATAATGTATTTTTATAATCTGTTAGAATATTATTTGTATCAATATAAAAATAAATAAATACTCTTAGTTAAAAACTGGCTATAATTTTCATTTTTGATACCACTCTTCTCTCATTTTGAAAAAAGAAGAAGAAAAGCCAAGTCGTGTCTGTTATTTTTTTATCACTCTTTCGGCATTTGATGCAATTTAAGCAATTGTTTATTTTTGTTATTTATTAAATTTATTAGATTTACTATGGTTTATATTTTTTGAATAACTAAATTTTTAGATTTTTTTTATTTCTATGCACCTTAAATGAGTTTTATTCTTACCCTTAAGCCACCCTCGTAAAATTCACTTTACATTTAAAAAAAAATATAGTCTATCAAAAATCCGTCAAGTAGTTTCACAGTTTGTGTGTTATAAAGGAAAAGTTGAAATTAAATCTCACAATTATTATTCTATTATTAATTATATAAATATTAAATTTTAATTTTCAGACTTGTATGAATTTAAATAAAATATATTCTTTTTTTATTTTATTTTCAAATAGATAATTCTGTTAAAATTAACGAATACATTCTGCTATTCTATTTAGAATACTATTAAAAAAGGGATATCCAGATAATCCATAGAGTTGCCATCTTAAAGCATACATTTTTAATGGTCCAAATTTTGACTCCAAGTCTTTGTGATGTATAAATGAAGAATATTCCTTAAAACAATGTCATACAAAAATAAATGTTACTTTTTTAACATTTATTTGTTCGTGTGAACAAGCGCCCCTGGGTCCCGGGAATCGAACCCTGAATCTCCAACCTTTCGTGTGCTATTCTTTGTACCAACAAAAACTCATATATGGAAGAAGCGGCAGACAAGTGAGAAATTTTGCTTTAAAGATTTCTCACTTTGAAATTCTCTTGTTAGAGATCAACTTATATAGGAAAGTGACTATTTGATGGCGTAGGTCAAAGGGTGCAAAGGATAGTACACTGATGCCCCGGAAAAGCCGGAGATCCTGAGTTCGATTCCCGGGGCCCATGGAGGGGCGAGGGGGCTGCTACCAACAAAATGTAAAAAATATATCTATGGTTAGTCAAGTCCGATTTGAATATGAATATCTTATTCAAATATATAGAAAATTAAGTTTAGACTGGTAAACGTAGGCACTAGAAGAAACATTGTAATAGGTAAAATAATTAATGTAATATTAATTTTTGCGGGTAGCGGGCTGTAATTCCGTGCTTGATGGCTGGAATTTTCGGCTTAAGGGCGAAGAGCGACCCTTCCCACGCGAGCTCTAGGTGCTAGATGCAAATCTCCCGTAGATGCTCTGGCCAGGAATTCCGGCTCACCTCTCTTCCGGAATTTCTTCTTCCGTAACCCAACAAAATTTCCAATTTCCTTACTTCCATAAAATTACACTCTTTCTTTGTCCCCCATGACTTCCCGTCAATGAAACAAGCTCCCTGCTTCTACCTTTTCCAAAACCTACAATCTTCAGACTTTCTAGTCTAATCTTAACAGGCATCTCCTCAGTTCTTGAAATTGAATTCCCCTTTTATGCTTCTCTTTTTTTTTAAACTATATTCTCCCTGGCTGAATGTGACCACTGGTCATTATAGGTCCTTTTGCACCCATTACAAAAAAAAAAAAATTATGAAAAACACTTGGTGTTTTCATTTATTGATTTATTACTGATTATTTCTGAAGATGACACGTTAAGTGTCGAAATACCTATGAAGTAATATATCAATATATGAAAATCGATAACGATCTGTGGTTGTAGGCTTAATGATTGATGATGGGGTCAGAAAAAAAAACGATTGCAGCCAAATATTCTTTTATTTCCATTCTCAGCTCTGAGAATGGCTTAGATCTCGGGTCGAAACATCAGCCGTGAGGGCGAGAATTGAAATAAAAGGCTGCAATCGTTTTGATTTTTTTTATCCGACTCCATCATCTAAATCCTACATAGAATTAATGTTACGTTTCGACTGTAACCTTTGCAGTCGACAAACTCGAACTCAACATAAGCCTCAATGTGTTAGGTAGTTCCTCATCATTTTTGTTAAATATGTTAAACCAGCTAATTATGTCTTCAGAATAACAATTTTAATTCTTTTTGCCTTTTGAAATTCCCCATTTTAACACCTCTTTAGGATTAGATCCATATAAAAAAGAACAATAACTCTCAAGTATATTACTTGAAAATGAAAAAGATATTTTCATTTGTTACACTTACAAAACTTTTACTTGACATTAGTATTTATGTTTCTATTTATTTTCACCATCTCTTTTTTTTTATATATACGTATCTATGCACTTGCATGGATTGCACCTTGTTCATATTATTTTCACTCCAAAATAAATACAGAACTCGTTTTCTTTTTTTTTTTTTTAGCACTTTACATTCAATGTTACATAAATAAAAAATGTAATGAATTAAGTAAATCAAAATTTTTCTTTTTTAGATTTTATTTCTGAAGAGTTTTTATATTACGGCATCGATATAAGACCATATAATTGTCCAAAATGTTTTCGTGCTTACAAGAATAAATCCACATTGGATCGTCATTTAAGATATGAATGCGGCGTCGATCCTAAATTTTTTTGCAATTATTGTCCATATAAATGTAAACGAAAAGAATACCTTCAAGAGCATATCAGATGTCGGCATCATGATTCTTTTTTAAATATTCTAAATTCTAAATAAATTGAATTAGTGATTCTCAACCAATTTTTTACAATAATATTTCATATTTGAATGTATAAATTCCAGTTTATTAGTGATTCACGAACTTCTGGGTGAAATGTGAATGAACTTTACTTGGAGTAAATAGTTTGCTAGTAAGAGAATAGCTTAAAATTCATGAATGGACCTTAAGACGGGGAGCGATAAAAAATAATCCCCTCCACCCTTTACCCATTTGTGAGTTTCTGTACTCTACAAGGGATACTATTGAAATTCCATTTTTTCAACAAGACCTCTTTGTTTTTTTTATATACTCGCTAATCAGAAAAAAAAAAAAAAAAAAAAAAAAAACCAGAAATACATGAAAAGAAAGGGAGTCTCGGCCTTAACTTGTAAGAAATGAAACGTTTTGATTTAAATAATGGCCACCATCAGTCACTAGCGACTCTTTTTATCTACAACTATGACCGAAACGTTTCACTTTTTACTTTTTATTACCACCTGTCGCCGCCAGGTCCATTTCTTTTAAATATGATTAACGATTACACCCTCCGAAGGATCATACTTAATGTCAAACAGAAAAAAATCTTCCTCACATAAAAATTCTGCTTGCGCCACTATGAGTTTGAATGACCGCGCTTGGTACTAATTTTCTACATAATGCACTGAATATTCAAAAGTCAAAAATGTCCTTAGCCTCTGAATGAATTAAAAATGAAAAACTATTATAAAAAAAAAAAAAATAGAACGTAATAATCGTATTAAAAAAAAAAAAATATATATATATATTTATATTATATAGGCCTATATTTCAATCTGGGCCGCTAGCAAATCCAAAATGTGAAAAAGACAAATATCAGGAAGATATTTTGAATAAAGTTCGTTAAAAAATGACGATAAACTTTATTACAAGTATTTCAATTATTAAATGTTTTTGAAGACTTTTTTGGCATCTCTCACCCCTCACCACATGGTATATAGCTAGACTTCCTCTCTTTTCCCACATTTGCGAAGAATTTAGTTACCGTATAAGAAATATTGTAAATATTTGTTTGAGTAAACCTGAGGAGGAATTTGTCATAGAAAATAAAGAAATTTCACAGGGTATTAATTAATAAATGGTTCATATTTGTTGCTCTTCAGTTGAACATTTTCATTTTGAAAATTTCATGGTGGCATAAAAAAAGAAGCACTCTAAATATTTGTACCTATATCTTAAAAGAGTGTTTTATATACAAGAGAAGTTTCGATTCTCAAATTGCAAGTGTTTTTAGTGTTGTATGAAATATTAAATGAATAGTGAAAAAAAAAATTAAAAGGTTTCATATCAAACTATTTGTTTAAAATTTGTCTGTAAATAATTTATTTTAATAAAATAGTGCTAAGAATATCAAAGTTTTATTAAAAAAACAAATAAAATAGAGCCTCATTTTTTTTTAATTACTCTAAATAATAAATAAGTATTTATTTTTTTATTCACTAATACTTTTTGTTTTTCTTTCTTTTTTCTCTTTTTTTTTTAGATTATTTCCCCGCAGATTTTTTTGCATATGCTAATCTAAGATCATATGTCTGCATGCGATGTTCACGATGTTACAAGAATAAATCAACGTTGGATAGACATTTACGATTTGAATGTGGAGTCGAGCCTCAATTCAAATGTCCGTATTGTCCGAAACGAAGTAAACATAAAGCAGACCTCAAGGCGCATATTAAAAGAAGACATCGATATTATTTTGATAAACTCTGGGGCTAATTCTAATTGTTATTGTTATGTTTTTTAATTTTAAAGAAAATAAAAAAAATTACGAGTAACGTTATTCTTTTAGGGTTTAAAGAACCCAATACTAGTGATAAATTAAGTACTTCTAACAGAAAGGAAAACGCCTAAGGCGGGATATTTGTTAAAAACCTTTGTTTTATTTTATTTAAAAATATTTTCCCTTTTTAAGGCTGGGGGCGCTAGTTAATTTCCAGAAATTATTAGAAGAGGCAATTGAAAGCATGGCCGTAGCCAGGGTGGGTTCAAAACCCTCCCTTCCCTCTCTCTCCCTCCCCCGAAAAATTATAAATTAACAGAAACATGGTGTTAAAAAATACAGTTTAAAACTTATTAATTTGAGTGGTGGATCATCACATCCCCGACATCAATTAGGCTCTGGAACGGGATAAAACCTGCAGTGTCCTTGGTCCGTTTAGATTCTATAAATACCAGTTATAATAGCGGAGTGTACGACTGTCTGTCAGTCCGTCTGTCACGCTCTGTTTGACCAACTCTCTGTTGGAATTTTAAAATTTTTCAGTCTTATAGAGGACGTTATGGAGAGTTCAAGAGACTCAGGTCCCGAAATTCTCAAAAAAATTTCAGGAAATCTAGAATTTGCCCATTGGAAAGCATTGATTGTTGTATTGACTTATTAAAAATTAAATTCAATTAAAATACTTAAATCTCTCAAATGAAAAATAATAAAAATTGTTATATAATTAAATTTTTATTATTATTTTTTCCTTATAGAGATCGGGGATGTAATGATTTGTTAATTTAATTTTTTTTGTTAATCTTTTGTATTTTTAATCGCCTCAGAGCAAATAAAAGCAATTCATTCAATCCTCCCCCCCCATCCCCAAGGTCCTGGTTGCAAAATGAAATTCTACTGCTCTGAGGATGACCCTACTAAGTTTGAAACGTCAGTCAAAATCTTCTCCCTCACAAAATCTACCAAAACAACACCGTTTAACGATAAAATTGAATCCAGACAGCAATTGTTAATTTAAAAACCACATTCACCATATATTCAAAATTTTAATTTCTTATTTTTTATATATCTAATTATAAAATCTTTTCAAAATATGCTTAATAAAGTGGGGGAATAGCATATGTATAAATTTTATTTATTTATTATTATTAATTTTATTTTATAAAATTTCTCGTATTGGTAGCACTAGAAAAATTTCACTGGTGATATTTTTAATATTTAAATGAATGTATTTATTTTTTTTTTTTTTTGAAATATACTATTAGTATCAAAATAAATTAATCATTTTTTTTTTGTTTCTAGAGATAGTTAATCGGCCTTTAAACAAAATTGTGTTTTAGTGTACAAAACATTTTTTGTGCAATATTTTTAAATGCTGTCACAACACATTTTTTTTAATCTGCCTATTTATTTTTGAAAATTCTATATCTCTTGAAATGGAACAAAAAAAAAAAAAAAATTGGTACTGATAGTAAGCGCACATATGTATAATACCTATGAATTTAATTTAGCGATGTACTTATTATTATATATATTGGTTTTAAATTTATTTACACGAAAAACAAAAAAAAAAAGCTCCACACCAAAAATCGTTGATTAAGTATATTACAAAAAAAAAAAAAAAAAAAAAAAAATAGAGTTAATATAATCACTGTCACACTACGTGCTTAATGATGTGGTTCCTATTAATTGAAAAAAAAGTTTAATTTTTTTTATACTATCCTTAAAATATAAAAAAAAATCATTGTGTGGTTTTATGAAACCACGATGCAAGTGAAACTTTTTTTCGGATCGTAGGCGTTTAACTGAAAATTTTCAGAAAATTATTCAATTAATGGTAAATTAGAATCGCGTTTTTAATTTTAACTTAATAATTGGAAAATGGGAATGATAATGGGAAATCAATAGACGCATGTTAAAAACTAAGAACAATATTTATTTAGTATTTGAATCATTTTAAATTATTTTAAAAATTATATTTTATCAATTTAAAAATTGAAAAATTAAATCTCACTATTATTTTTTTATAATTCGTCATATATATTAAATTTCAACTTTCCTATTTTGTCGTCACGGCTTGTGACGTCATGGATTGTAGCGTCACGGCCCTTGACGTGACGTCTTGTAACGCGACATGCTGATAGAAGAGCGAAAAAATTTGAGAGGATCAAATAAAAGTTTCACTTTAAAAAATTGGACATTTAAATAAAAAATTAACAAAGAAATGGAATGAATCTTAAAAATTCTCTTATTATTACCACTTTTTCTCCCTTTTTTTTTTATAAAAAAATTTTATTTAAATCTTTTCTTAAATCATTCGAAATATCTCCATCTCGCAATTCTGCTCCACTTGTCATCATATTATCACAATGGAAATTTTATTTTTTAATTTTTATCTTCATTTAAAAAACAATCTACATTTTAAAGAAATAACGTCAAATTTTTTTTTCACCACTTCTGCGAAACGCATCTTTCTTCAGGACCCTAAATAAATATATAAAAAGTATAAAATTTATTCCAGAATAAGACAATAATAATAATAAATTTCTTTTTTGGATCCAAGTTCTTTTACGCGGCTTACAGGGCAAAATTCGTCACGTAACGTAACAAAGATGCGTTACAGTGCCCGAGCGCCGGCGAGGCTAGCCGAAGCCTTGGCGAGGCCACGCCCACCCTCTACCGGCTCTAGAGAATTCTCTTCAATATTATTTAAAAAAGAAAATAATTATTTGTTTTAAAAATAAATAATTCTTTTTTTTTAAATAATATTCATATTAAATTATATTCGGAGTTGAAGAAAAGGCGTGAAGAACTTGGTCCCACGACCCCACACGTTGCTTTTTTTTGTTTCAATTTACGTCAATCACCTGCGGTCTCAACTGGCCATTTTGACTTTAGATTTTACAAATGTATTCTATAATTTCTGGGGGGGGGGCACCCTCCAAATCCAGCAGAGCTGCTTAACTTCAACGATCTCGGTGGCTGTTTTGGTTTGCTCTTCGTTTGGGTCAGGGCCACAGGCAAATTAAATGATTCTCTAGAGATATTATTTTCTTGCATTCCCATTTATTGTAAGAACACTAAAATTTTTTTATAATTAAATATATCAACAGTTTTAGAGTCCTGAAGAAGGGGAATTTTGCTTCCGAAACGTCGATTTTTTAGTGATTGGTTAATTTTGTTTGCCTTTTATTTTTTTTCGCAAGAGCTATCCCCACATTACCTTTCAATAGAAAGTGCAATAAGAAGAGTATAAACTCTACTCTTCAGAAAATTTTTTTTTATTAAATTCCTTTAATTTTTTTTTAACCAAAGGATTTTCCGTCCGTAATCTCAAATTTTTTTCTAAGTAATTTTTTAAGTATTTTTTTTTTTTATTTCTAAAAAAATTTTTTTCCCTGGGGGATTTTTTTTAATTTTAATTCTAATAAATAAAATAAACAAGATTTTTTAAAATAAAAATTTACATTTCGTTGCTACATTCTGGGGATCATCTTTAGAATTGTAAGACGACATCTTGACATGGGAGAAAAATATTTTCTCTCTTTTCCCAAGATTATATAAAATTTGGTAAATTATTATTACCATTTTTATAAATTATCTTCTAATAAAGTGAAAATTAGGAATAAATTATATTTTTTAACGCATTGTTTATTTTTTTCTTTTCAAACAAAATTTAGAGTTTTGCTTAAGGATGGCTGTTAAATACGACCGAAATGTTGCTGAATTGAAACAAAAAAGTTCAATTAAAAAAAATGTATTCTTTATTTTCATCTTATTAAAAATTCTTCTCTTATTTCACTTTTTTTTTTTTAAATAAATTCTTTGATTTGTCAAGATATCGACGATACAAGAGATGTAACAGAGGAGAATCTAATTTTCCGCCTGCGATTACGCATATTTGAAAATATGATGACTGCAAAAAGTAGTAATTGAAATGTTATTAATTCAAACACAAAAAACTTGTTTATATTTAATAAAAAAAAAAAAAAATATCACAAATATAAAAGTCCAAAATCAATTGCAACGGATAGTATATACTTTTAAATGCTTTTATTTTATATTCTTTTTTTTCTGAGTGTTTGCAAATATCAACTTAACATAAATTAATATTCCAAATACTCAAAAAAAAATATTCTAGTCAAAAAATCGCATATCAAAAAAAAAAAAAAAAATTATCTATCTAATGTTTATTAATCACAAAATTTTCTGCAAAGCTGTCACTCTATTGATTGTTAACTGTTCAATTAACTAATAATATATGTGTAAATAAATAACATTGTAACAACATGTATAACAAATATGTCGGGTGATTATAAATCACAAAAGAATTATTTTATATATAATAAAAAATAAAAATTATAAATATTGTAAGATATTTATAAAAAAAAGTATAATAAATTACATATAAGATATTTATTGCTATTTATTTATTTTTTTTTAAGGAATTGACGTACGTATGACTGTTATGATTATTTGAAGAGAAGTGAGCAGATGCAGCTAAATTACAAGTCCTAGTGAGATATTTCGGTCTAATTTATTTAAACTATGGATCGAAACTTCTCAGACCAAACAGAAAATAGAGGATATGTATTTTAGCTGCCACTGACATTTCCATTCAATTTCAGCCTCAAATTCTGATGAGTTCGGCAGACAAGGGTGTCCCAAAATTAACGGTTTTTAATTGAAAATTATAATTATTTTATTTTGATTTATATGGTGTATTTAAACAATAGGACCAAACAGTCAGGTAGTCTCCAAAAAATGTTGTTTAGGAAACAGTTTCGGCCTTAATTAAATAAGCCGAAACAGAGGGTTTTATTTCGTGGAAACTAATTACCTGACTACCTGCACCTGGTACATATTGTTTAAATACAACATCCACTCTATTTCTTTAAATAAGGAGGGTTTATTTAGGGTTATATATGGAACTGCTTTTCTTTTGTTGAAATTTTTCATGGCTAAATTGTTGATACAACTCACAATTTCCTCCTTCAAGGGGCTTTGGCTTGTTGTCATAGACTCTAAATTTCGAAAAAGTCCGCGGCGTTAAATCGCAGGATCTGGGCGGTCAAATCTGATCACCAAAAATTACACCACCAGAAAATGACTCATGCAGTAATTGAATTGTTTCGTGAGCTATACAAAACACTGTCTTATTGAAACCACATGTTGTCCACATCCATTTCTTGCAATTTAGCCACCCAAAACTGAATTATTATTATATCGCATCATTGGAGCTGGTAGAAGGCATTGGAAGTTGATGTTTCTAGCTATCGCGTAATCCATTCATTTTTGTCGTTGGGCTTCTTTTTTTGAGGGTTTTTCGAAGTCTTAAGTCTATTCTAACAACCACCGATAACTTGAAGGAAGAAATTGTGCGGTGTATCAACGAACGGTCATGGAAAATTTCAGCAAAGCCGTCGAGGCTATTTACCTGGTTTTCTATTTCATATATAACCCTATACTGTATACTTTATGAACCAATAAAAAAAACTACAATTTTTAATAAAAAACCTGTGATTTCTATCAATATTACTGAATTTTGGGACCGTCTTTATATGGAAGTTACTTCTATCACTTTCATATATTCTGCTGTTTGATTGTTCTGTCGAAGTCATTAAAATTTGCGTTCAGTGTAATCTTAGCCTTGAAATATATTTTTATAGAATGATCAGCCTAAATACTCACCATATTTAAGGGTTGAAGATCCTTCTTCCGTTTTTTAATGTTTTCCAAGTTTTAGCAGGCAATTTTCTTTTATTCCAACGCCCTAGGACAAATATATAAAGGAATACTTCTTCTTGACTCTTCAAATTAAATAATAACAATATTTTAGTCAACATTGAAGAGAAACACAAAAAAGAAAACACACGAATGCTTTTATTTATTCGAACCTGACTTTGAACAACTTAAGTTCAATAAAAAAAAAGTGAAAAGATCCAGGATTGGTTTCTTTTTTGTCTTTCCACAATACCTTACTGGCCTTATCGTTTTTCAAACCGAAAGGATTTTGCACCTTCCTCATTTTAATATGGAATGGCTTTGAACTTTTGATCGTCAGTCTAAAGAGCAGAGTCATCAGTTCTTTCGTTTGTTGAAGATCCGTTAGTGGTGTGACCTGCATTCTTCCTTTCCTGACAAGTCACCCATCTTCATCCTTGCTTTTCCCTTCTGACCTTTTACCATTCCTTCTCAATATCTGTCCTATCCAGTTTTTCTTACTCTATATTGTATTCTTAAGCAGACCTAGTTCTTCTCTTATCCTTTGGTCGAAAATGAACTACAAAGTCTTGGGACTTCATCCTATTAAATTGAGCAGCATCTTCAAACAATTTTTGTATTGTAGAATGAATATAATTTTTTTGTAGAAATAATCTCTCCTATAATTTTTAATTTTAATTATTTTTTGCTTTCAGATTCGATTTTTTACAGATTTCTAGAAGATGAAAGAAGTCAACCATTAAATACAATATACAAAGTTCAAAAGACCCTATCTAACGGCAATATACAAAAACGATATTTTTGTACAAAATGTACTTATAATACACTCTATAATGGCAATTTACATAAACATTTTCGCAATGTACATTACATAAACAAAGAAAGTCTTTATATTTATAATTGTTTTCGTTGTGGAAAAAGATATAAATATAAGTCTCATTTGAATAGACATTTTAGTCTTAATCATACAAGAATAAAATAATACAACAAATAAATATTCTGTCAAGCAAACAAGAATTCTTTATTTTCCAAACATTTCCTGATCCTAAATTCGTCTATAAATAACAGGAAATAATGAATCTCCTATTTGATCATGCATAGACATCATCCTAATTTATTCTAGATTATACTAATCTTGAAACAATCTTTTTACCTTTGTAGAATGAATGGTATGTTCATGGTATTGTATTTTTTATTTTTTATTTTTTTTTAGAATTATTACTAATTGAAAATATAATTTCTAATTTTAATCATTTTTTCTTCCAGATCCAGGTTTTCTCAAATTCAGAGAAGATGGGAGGAGTTATCACCAAAGATTCTCTCAATCATTAAATACAATATACAAAGTTCAAAAGTCATTTTTAAATGGAAATATACAAAAACGATTTTTTTGTACACAATGCAATTATAATACACTTCATAATGGCAATTTGCATAAACATTTTCGCAATATACATTACAAAAACAAAGAAAGTCTTTATGTTCATAATTGTTTTCGTTGTGGGAAAAAATATAAACATAAGAATCATTTGAATAGACATTTTAAATATGAATGTGGAGTAGATCCACAATTCCAATGCCAGTTTTGTCCATATATTTCTAAACAAAAACAAAATTTAGATAGTCATTTAAAACACAAACATAACATATAAAGCATATAAGGGATATTTTGACGTTGTGAACAGGGAGCTATTGTTGGTAACACAATTTACCGTTTACACTCTACCTCAAAGGTAGATGTGGGATAAAATTTCATTCCGTAACCCTTTTCTACACCAAGGAATTTGATACAGAATTTTTTAATAACATCCCCTTAGTAGCTAATGATTCTTCTTCAGAAAGTTTTCAGTGTTACAAGTGATATTTCGCCCGTGACTTGTGAGAAACATTAGCTTCTCGTGCCTAGGGTCACGGGTTCGCTTCCCGTCCCAAGCAAAAAAATGTATTTCATTTCAATTGATTACCAATCATTTGAAATAAATAGGGATGAGATCTAAATGGCCTTAGATGCCGAAAAAAAGACATTAAAAAAGTGATGTTTCCAGAATCTTCTCATTTGTTTTTCGGCATATTAAATAAGAAAAGACAAAAAATTTTCATCATTTCCAAAAAGTCATTATCCCTGTGTTGACAAGGCGACTAAGTTGATGTTCTATGAACATTTCTGATCTAATTTCTTGGGGTGCTTCACGGTTACGGAAATAAGCATAAGTGTACCAATTTCTTAAGGTCTAATAAGGATCGACGACGAGTTGATATTCCGTGTGTCAGGAAATAGGAGAAATCCAAACTTCAAAATACCATTGGGGCTCTACTAAAGCTGAATAATGACAGTGTTTACATTGGGTCTAAATGTCTTATCAGTTACTAAAAAAGAATAGAAAAATATTAGTTTTATAAAATTAGTAAATATGGTATTGCTAATCTATTTAAGATTTTTTTTTTTTAATTTTCCCATCTCTCAACAGAGATTAACTCCAATTACAGAGAGACGGAGGAGACATTGGCAATGTTTGAAAATTTTCACGGCAAGTGGGATTTGAACCCGAGTTGTGCAGCAACTCTAGATTCGTAATCCGTAGCTTACCCGATTAGCCACGAGCTATAAATATATATATTTATTTTAAATGAGGACATTAACTGGGATTAAGTTAAGAGTGGCATAATCTATTTGATACAACTTCAGTATTCAGTAGAAAGCGGAGATGTCAGATATTCTGAAAATTGATTGAGAACTCTACAATCATCGGCCTTGATACTGAAGTTATATTAAAATAAATCCTAATCAGACAAGCAAATGGTATTGGAATACTTTTTTTATTTGGCGTCTTCCATTACTATTTTCTTTTATTTTTGGTTGGGTGGCGATGATAATATTACTTTATCTTCCTTTAAAAAAGTTCAAGAGATTATTATTTGTTCCATTCATAGCTGATCTGAGGCTTTTAGAATTACAACTATGAGAACAGGTAGTATTTCCAACAATTATTAGTGGATTCTTTCAGTTCCAATTAAGTTCCTAATTTTTGAACCTCGCCTTATGAATAACGGGTATTAATTTTCATAAAATGTATTATCATTTCATGCATATATCGGTTTCCTCAATTTTCCACTATTTTTAATGAAATGTAGTGACTGAGAAGGAACATGTATTTAGATATAAGATTGTTTAAAAAATATTATTTTAGTCCCATAGCAAAGAATAATAAAGTTTTACTAGATGGTTGATTGGGCGTCAGGAATTTGCTTACCCTGACTCCAAAGAACTTACGCCCATTTCATCAACTATCTCAAATGACTGAAATCTTAAGTTTACTGACAAGATCTTATCTTATTTTATTTCTAAGTTTGAAATTAGTATTTTTTGAATAATCATTTTTTATTTACCAATTTTGTATTAGATTAAATTCCTTGATATCTTAAGAACTTTTGTAATATTATTTGTATTATTTTTGCTAGACAAATACATTTTTCTATTAAAAATTTAATGGATTTTTTTAAAGTATTTTAGTAACAGTAGTAATTTCTGGAATATTATTTTCTAACCATTTGCTATTAAAAAAAAATCTTTTATTTTATTTTATTTTTTTTTTTTGTTTAGGTTTCGAATTCGTCCAAGTTTCTCAAGATGTTGCTTTAGAAGAATCAGGAAAAGTTTTCATCTGCCCGAAATGTTCTAAAATATTTAATCAATTGAGATTATTTAAAAAGCACATAGGTTATTGTTGCGACATGGAAATGAAATATAAATGTGCATATTGTAATTATGCAAGTCAACAGAAATCCCTTTTAAAAACACATATAAAAAGTCGTCACCACCAAAACGACAGTACCACTTATAGGTGTCCAAAATGTAATAAACCATTTAAGCATAAATTTAATATGTCTAAACATTTTCGCTTGGAATGTGGTATTGAACCACAATTTCCTTGTCCTTATTGTGAACATAAATTCACACAAAAGGGGAGTCTTAAAAAACATATTAAACAAATTCATGGAATTAATGGTTAAAGCACAAATATATATAATGAAAACTCATATATTATGTCTAAATCTGATCGGATCGGATTGAATTGCTAATTCTTTTACAGTATTCGGATTGGATCGTCTGAACTGCCTGTATCTACGGATCCAGTGGCGTAGCGAGGGGGGGAGTAAGGGGGGTCATCATGCCCCGGGCGCTACTCACAAAGGGGCGCCAAATGGTCCGCAAAACAAAAAATTGCTAGATAATTTTTATTTTTATTATAATTGATTTCTGGAAAATATATTTTAAATTTAGTGCCAGTGTAATATAATAATTTTGTATATTTTACATATAATATTATATGGTTTTCGAATGGGGGGGGGGCGCTAAAAAGGTATTATGTCCCGGGCGCGAGTTAAGCTCGCTACGCCACTGTACGGATCGGATCTTTTTTTAAAGGATTTCGCCCATCCAAGACTGTATTGTACAAAAAGAAAAAGCAAAAACAATTCAAGCCAAAATTATTTAAGTATTTTTAAGTTTCTCACTCCTAGTTCGTGACCACAAAACGATTAGAAAGGTTCAATTTTGTTCTTTCTCTTTTTTTTCTACATGCATCCCAGTTCAGTATTTATTAGCATTTGCAAGTTTTTGGTTCGACTCCATGGATATCGTTTCAGGAGTTTTTCGGATATTTGTTATTTATAAATTTTGATATTAAATTAATAATATTTATATTTTTGTAATATTACTTGTATTCTTTTGAAAGACAAATAAATTTTTTTTATAAAAATATAGCTCTTTAATAACAGCAATGTAGATTGCCAGATAATATTGTTTTCTAATCATTTCTTACTAGGATAAATTTATTTCAATGAACCGCTTTCTATCTATGTTTCTCTCTGTTTAGGTTTCGAATTCGTCGTAGTTTCAGAAGATCAAGGAAAAATTTTCACCTGTCCGAAATGTTCTAAAATATTTTCTAAACTGGGCTTATTTAATAAACATACAAATTATTGTTGCCTCACAGAGAAGAGATACAAATGTGAATATTGTGATTATGCAAGTAAATGGAATTCCCATTTGCAATCCCATATAAATTGTCGTCACAAACGGCCAACAGTTGGTTATCCCACCTATCAATGCCCGAAATGTAAAAGTACCTATTTGCATAAGAATAATATGATTAAACATTTACGTCATGAATGCGGCATTGAACCAAAATTCTCTTGTCCGTATTGTGAACATAAATGCAAACAAAAGGCGAATCTTAATGAACATATAAAACGAAAACATTATTGTAGTACAGACATATCAAAAATAAACGTTCTAAACCATCAGTTTTATTAACAAATTAAATTCGTCTTTCTTTACTGGGTATATTTTTCAAATTCATTAAACAATCAATCAGAGTCCTTAAGTGGAACTAGGTAGTAGAACAGTGGCTTTACGGTAAAGATATGATATTAAATATCTTCTAAGATATCAGCAGGAATGGGCAAGATCGCGATCCATTTGGATTTGAATTGAAATCCTTTTTTTTTGAGGAGGATCTTAGATCTGGATCGAAATTATTTTTGCTCCCTAGATCTAGGATCCTTCTCGAAGGATTAGTAATCGCGATCCTTTTCAAAGAATTGCCAATCTGTTACTTTTTAATAAATATATATCTTTTTGATTCATCCAAACGACTGAAAATCAAACCCGTATCGGATCGCGGATCTGGATTTGCAAATCGAAACAGCTATACTTTACTTTTCTAAATCGAATAGGATCGCTAATCATTTTGCAGCAGCCGGATCGGATCGTCCGAACTGCCAAGATCTGCGGATCTTTTTTAAAGGATTTTGCCCATCCCTGGTCATCAGGAATCGGAGTGTGATTTGTTCTGAGCCGGTCTATTGAGTAGATTTACGAAAAAAGTAAAATCTCAATATTTGTTTCTTTATAACGCTTTCTCTAAGAATGCAAATCCTCTTAGATTATTTAATTTTGCATTCTAATGTGCAATCTTTGTAAATAAGAGAAATGTTCGATTGTTGGGACACACAGGCGTAGATTAGGAGGTTAAGTTAGTTCTTGCCCTCATCTTGAAACAGTATTTTATCTATTTTATAAAGTTTATTTTTCAATAATTTGTAATAAATTGTATTCTTTTTTAATATTAATTGTATTCTTTTATGAAACAAATAAATTTTTCTATAAAAGTAAGGAATGATTTTTAAAGCTTTTTTTCTTAATATGGAATGCGAGAATAATTTTTTTTTTTAAACAAAATAATCTGATTTTACTGGGCAAAGTTTATTTTATATATTTTTTTTGTTTCTCTCTGTTTAGGTTTTGAATTCGTCGATGTTTCGCAAGCTGTAACATTTGAAGATAAAGAAAAAGTTTTTACCTGTCAAAAATGTCCAAAAAAATTTTTTGAACTTAATTTATATAATATACACAAACGTTATTGTGGTCAACCAGAAAGGAGATTCCAATGTCCATTTTGTGAATATGCAAGTAAATGGAAATACCATTTGACATCACACGTAAAGCATCGTCATCAACGACCAAAAGACGGTTATCCCACCTATCGGTGTCCCAAATGTAACAATACATATGTGCATAAGAATAATATGATTAAACATTTACGTTATGAATGCGGTATTGAACCAAAATTCTCTTGTCCGTATTGTGAACATAAATATAAACAAAAGGGGAGTCTTAAAAAACATATTAAACAAATTCATGGAATTAATGGTTAAAGCACAAATAAATATATATACTAAAAACTCATACGACATCAGGTATTTTGATACTCGTTGTCTTGCAAAATAAGCCTCTTCTTTAAACTAGACTGTATTCAGAGATGGGCATAATCAAGGATCTTTTGAATTTGGATCCAAACCCTTTTTTTAGGGAGGATTTTGGATCGGATCGCTAATCCATTTCGAAGGGTTAGCAAATCTGGATTTTGAGATCCTTTTCAAAGAATTCCTTTACTTTTTACTTTTTATAAATAAATACGGATATCTTTTTGATGCATCCAAACGCCTAAAAATCAAGTCCGTATCGGATTTCGGATCTGGGTTTGTGCGTCAGAACAGCGATCCTTTTTCTAAATTGAATCGGATCGCTATCTTATTGCAGCAGCCGGAATGGATCGTCCGAACTGCCAACATCTGCGTATCCTTTTTAAAGGATTTTGCCCATCTCTGGTCATCAGGAATCTGAGTGTGATTTATTCTGATCCGGTTTATTTGATTAGTTTTACGAAAGAAGTAAAATCTCAATGTTTGTGTCTTTATAAATCTTTCTCTAAAATTGTAAATCTTTTTAGTCTAATGTCCAATCTTTGTAAATAGGAGAAATGTTCGAATTTTGGGGCAAACAGGCGTAGATTAGCAGCTTAAGTTAGTTCTCCTCATCTTGAAACAGTATTTTATAAATTTTATACATTTTATTTATCAATAATTTGTAATAAATTGTATTCTTTTATAATATTAATTGTATTCTTTTATGAAATAAATAAATTTTACTATAAAATTGTATTGTAAGGAATGATTTTTAAAGCTTTTTGTTTTAATATGGAATGCGAGAATAATTTTTTCTAACCAATATAATCTGATTTTACAGGGCAAAATTTATTTTATATATTTTTTTGTTTCTCTCTGTTTAGGTTTCGAATTCGTCGATGTTTCGCGAGTTATTACTTTTGAAGAAGCAGAAAAAGTTTTCTCCTGTCCGAAATGTCCAAAAAGATTTTTTGAATTAAATTTATATAATAGACACAAACGTTATTGTGGTCACCCAGAAAAGAGATTCCAATGTCCATTTTGTGAATATGCAAGTAAATGGAAATACCATTTACAATCACACGTAAAGCATCGTCATCAACGACCAAAAGACGGTTATCCCACCTATCGGTGTCCCAAATGTAATAAGACATATTTGCATAAGAATAATATGATTAAACATTTTCGCAATGAATGTGGTATTGAACCAAAATTTCCATGTCCATTTTGTGAACATAAATTCAAACAAAAGGGGAATCTTAATGAACATATAAGACGGATACATTCACGGAATATTTAAATCTATTATAACTGACAAAATTGATATAAGGTTGATTCGAAAGTGGCATAAATACTCATTAGGAACTTTAATACTCAATAAAGTATTTATTTTGAATAATAGGATGTGATAAGCCTAACGCTACTAACAAATAACTTCTAAATCAACAAAAACCCGAGTAATCAATCAAAGGATAAATCTCTATGTAAAGAATAATGAATGAGATTATATGAATATTGAGTTATATGCCTTCAGCTACAGTTTTCACGTGACGAAGTTCATTTTGCTGTTCCAGAAGGACATTGAAGTAACTGTAAAATTTTAATTAGATTGAATTGATTAATTTAACTTTATTCAACTATTTTGTGCATATCAATAACATATCGGTCTTAAGTTCTAGGACTGGCACACAGATGGTGCTATAAATACAAAATTCATGTCAGGTAATGGATATACAATGGTAACGAATAGCTGGGCATACACGGAGAGGTAGAACTGTCGGTTTTGACCGGGGCGGTCCAATCTGTCGGGTCGATCCGCCACGGTTAAAACTTTCGTTATCAATTTGGCTTAAAAAAGTGGAGAGTTTGATCTGTCGGGTTGGACCGGGGCGGACCAATCTGTCGGGTCGATCCGCCACGGTTAAAACCGTCATTATCAATTTCGTTTAAAAAAAGGAGAGTTTGATCTGTCGGGTTGGACCGGGGCGGACCAGTCTGCCGGGCCGGCTAAAACCGCCACGGTTAAAACCGGCACGGTTAAAACCGTCATCACTCACAAACGTAAAGGAAAAACCCGCAGATAAACCCGTATAGTTGGCCCGCCACGGGCCAAACCGTACGTGTATGGGCAAAATCTTTGGACCGCGGCAGTTTTAACCGCTGATTTGACCAAATCCGTGGACTTTCGTCTTGACGAAAGTTTTGCCTGCCAACTAGACAGATCAAGTCAAGAAGCCATTGGAATTTCCAAGAAAAATGGAAATAGAAAATTATTTAAAAAAAAAAGTAATTAATCCTTTCTTCTCCTTTAAATAAAATCTTTAATTATCTGATTCTGAAGCTGCCAAAATGCGATTTAAGGTCCCCTGAGTCCATTTAAGTAGTTTTTGGAATGATGTCTGTGTGTCTGTGTGTATGTCTGTGGTATTTTGCACACATAAACTAGATGTAAAGGTCAAGAACTGAAAAGCTTTTGGTAAACATCGGACCATTAGGGGGCGCTCTAGAGGGAGGGCCAATATTTTTTTCTTACATAACCTATAATTTTTTTTTTGTATATTCAGAAACTAGACTTTCTCCCGAGTAAAATGATATATAATATTTGTATCCTAATTTGCCATGACCTTAAATGATATTTAAAAAAAATAATAATAATAAATTTGTTTTTGTGAATGGTGATTAACTAAAATATTTCGAACATATTAATAGCTTAATTAATTAATAGGGGGAGGGGTAACTTATTTTCTTTAAATGGTCAAAAAAATAAATTTGTAAAAAAAATTTTCAAGTAACATGTCCTCCCCTACCCCCTCCAAAAATCGCGACTTAAAGAGATGGTCCGGGGCGGTCAAAACTGTCGCTTGTCCACTAACGAAAAGATCAGACCGTGAGTTCGGACCGCAGTCCAATCTGTTAGATTGATGCGTGGCGGTCAAAACTGTCGCTTGCTCACTAACGAAAAGATCAGTCAGTGAGTTTGGACCGCAGTCCAATCTGTTAGATTGATGCGGGGCGGTCAAAACTGGCGCGTGCTCGCTCACTAACGTAAAGATAAATCCGTGCGTTTGGACCGGCACGGTCAAAACCGACGGTTCTACCTCTCCGTGTATGCCCAGCTAATTGTGTTTCCAATTGCTTCCCCACCCACCGTATTCTTCAGATCTGGACTCAAAGTGTTCGCAAATCACTTTTAGGGAAGAGATTTCGCACAGATGATTAAGTCGAAAAGGAAAAAAAGTACATTACATCAGTAAAGTACCCAAATTTTTCCAAACAAACAAATAAACGTACATTGTTCGTTTAATAGTATAAGACTAAGATTATATAAGCATATTAAATTGCTGATGGCAACCCGGCGAAATTCCACACGCTGATTCCTCTGCCTCCCCAATTCGAGGTTGCGCCGTGCTTGACAATACTTAATATCAGTGACTATTGTTCTATTCCTCGGGGTCACCTATCCGAGATTCCGCCCCGTGTTTGACATCATTTAACAGCAACTCGATGACTGTTGTTCTACTACTCCATTGCCAGGCCCCACGGCTTTTTAGACGTTAATTCCGGAACTTTGATGACTTCTTTAGTTTACGTTATACCTGCTTTTTGAGTGGAAAAATTAATTCAAAAGAAGTGAAGTACTTAAAAATTATATATAACTTGTACAATATAATTGTTATGATAGATTGTATACACTACAATCAATCTATGACAACTTGTTGTTATGTTTTGGTTTTGAGATATAGTTTGACAAATAAAAATAAAATATCAAGATTTTTTAGATTTATTTTTTTGAAAAATTTTAATATATACAATACCATTATTTGATTCAAATTTATTCTTTTTATTATTCCTAACAAAAGCTATCCTTTGCAGAACTTGTCCGAAACGTCTCTGCATTTTCGTATCTTCTACCAATATCTATGTCATCCGCAAGAGTGAGTGCTTTTTTGCTTAACATCCATTGCAATGTGGTCTCATTATTCACACCAAAAATAATTTGATCCCTTAAATTTCATTCCAAGGAAGAGCCAAAATTACAAGTTTTTGCTATAATCCTGAGATCTAATACACATTCATTAAAATATTCGCCTGGTTTCTGTGTCCTTTTTTTTGAAAAATATATGTTTGAGCTTCATTGCTTTTACTTAGGAGTCTTTCATCAAATTTTCTTACAATAACTTCAAGTTTACTTCCATCTTCTCCAGAGCCAAATTTGAAAGTGATAAAAGTTTTAATTCCAACTAAACCCAGACTTAATAAGAATATTCCTTTTTGTACCTCATTTGGATGAGATTTCAATTGTACAATATCAGCATAAGCAAAGAATTCCAGTTTCCAATCTTGCCATCTTTCATTTGAGGTGAATAAAAATCAAAATTCTGTGAAATGTTAAAATTACTTTTATGTTCAGTTTTTCACCGCTGCCACCATGTAAAAATAAGTTGAATAAATTGATATTGAATAGATATTTTATATTTATTTGTCAAACTATATCTCAAAACAAAAACATGACAACAAGTTGTCATAGATTGATTGAAGTGTATACAATCTATCATAACAATAACCTTAATGCAATGGCAAACTGATTTCATGGACCACCGAATCGATCATTTTAAAATCAACATTATTATTTCTACAATTCCCTCTATGTTCTTCTGGAAGGGCGATAGTTATAACACGCATTATTGACATCTCTATTTATTCACATTCCCTAAGTTGAAATTCATTCGTTTTCATACAAAAGTTTGTAGTTTATATAATGAATAATCTTAATATCAAGTCACAACTATAACGTTATTTTCGTAACCAGAAGATGAGCAAATGATGAGAGCCAGTCTAGAATTTTGGGACATACATACAATTCTTCAAATACATATTTAAAGATTGATATTACTAAATAGTATTAAATAATTATAAGATGTAAATTTTATAAAATATAAAAAACTTTATCATAAATCATCACTATTATTAAATACATTGTATAAATATTAGGTATATATGATACTATTCGAATCAAAAATTTTTTATCAATTGAATTCTATAATAGCCTCGTTTTTTAGAAACACCAAATTCTTTTGATTCGGATAGTATAAACTTTGGTTCCTATTAAAATTTCTCTACAATTTGCTGACAAATCCATTGATATTATAATTTTTATATATACAGTATATAGGCTAGATTTAAAAAAAAAAAAAAAAATTGTAAAATGTTAACAAAACACTAAAAGTGGATTTGGTTATTCAGCCATTCACTGGATGAAATTATGAATAAAAACAAAGGTAGTTGTCTGTGTTCCCTTACCCTAAGTTACTCTTAAAAAAAAAAAAGAAAAATACTGATTAATGGACCCTCCCGGAATATATGGGACGATTGACATGTCTATATATTTTAAATTTTACTTTCAAAAAATGAATAATTTTATATTCTTTTTGTTTTAAAAATGAATAATTTTGTATTCTTTTTTTTTTTTTTTTAATTTTTACTTTCTAAAAATGAATAATTATATATTCTTTTTGTTTTAAAAATGAAAAAATTTTTATTTATTTTTTTAATTTTTACTTTCTAAAAATGAATAATTTTATATTCTTTTTTTTTTTTTTTTTTAATTTTTACTTTCTAAAAATGAATAATTTTATATTCTTTTTGTTTTAAAAATGAATAAATTTTTTATTCTTTTTTTTTTTTTAATTTTTACTTTCTAAAAATGAATAATTTTTATATTCTTTTTGTTTTAAAAATGAAAAAATTTTTTATTCTTTTTTTTTTTAATTTTTACTTTCTAAAAATGAATAATTTTATATTCTTTTCGTTTTAAAAATGAAAAAAATTTTATTCTTTTTTTTTTTTAATTTTTACTACTAAATTTTAATTGAAGAAAAAAGAAATTTTTTTTTTTTTATAAATAAACAGAGCTATCGGAATTATTAAAACGGTATTGTCCTGGAAGCAATGCAAGTACAGTGAGAGTGTCTATTAAAATAACATGCTTCATTTCAGTGTTTTTATAAAAAAAAAGGTAGAAATTTTTTAAATTTGAACTATGCAAATTTTTTAAATTGAATAATCACACATAGAATGGGATTTTAATTTTGATACTCAGTGTACTAAAATTTTGTTTTGAATACAAATTACTAATTTTGGCTTTCAGTAGCTCACCATTTTAATTAATTTTAAGATTATACTCTTAAACGAAATAAATTAAAATTTATTTCTCAAGCACTTGTTTGAAAAATAAACATTTTTTGTTTTATATTATAAACATATTTAATAAATGATTTTTTTTAATGAATGGCGTTTATTTTGTTATTTTTTTCTTTAACAGGACAATCTATCTCAGTTTCCTTTCTTGAATATAAAAACTCAACTGACTGGCAGATTATTTTGACCGAAACGTCAGCTTGTAGTGGACTAAAAACTCTTTTTATTAGTAGTAGGTAAATAATTTCTGATTGTAGCACTAGGAGTATCGCTCAAATTATGTAAAGTACTTTCGTTATATAGGCTAGAGAGTGTAATTTAATTATTTTATTGCTCGGAAAGTAAAAGACTGAAGCGAGAGCTCTACCTCTTTTTCCACTTTTAACAATCTCTTATTTTTTTTATTTTTTTTTTTTCAGGTCAAAAACCTACCAGTAATTTACATTAATGTAAAACATGTTTTAAAACATTTATTGATTATACATCTTTATTCTACCATGAGTATTATGGTTGCAGTGCTAATCCAAAACCAGTTGAAGAATATAAATGTCCAGTTTGTAAATATTCTGTGAAAACCATTTACCTTTTGAAAAAACACGTAAAAAGTTGTCATTAATTTTATAAATTTTATATTTGTGAAGTTTGTAATCGTGATTTTTTTATATCAAAAAGATTTAGAACAACATCAACTTAAAAATGGAGGTCATTAAAATATCATCTTCAAAAAATTATTAAAAACAAACCGATCACTTATTTTGTTGTTGTTCGCTTGTTATCTATTATCCCCCCGATTTGAGTGCTTTTTTGTTGTGTTGCCTCTCTACCGATTCAAGGTTCATAATATTACACCGTAGGCTCGTGCTGTAACATCAGAGGCGTAGCTCTCAAAGCAGAGGGCAACTGAAGATTCCGATGTGATCATCACAGAACCGCCAAGTTCATTGTATAAAAAAAATATTTTTGTACCCCCAAAAAATAATATTTGTAATAATAAACTTAAAACTTACAATATTCTTATAATTAATATTTAACTTAGATTTCTGAAAAAATAAGGCACCGCCTGGGTTCGAACCCCTCATCCCAGAAGGGCATCTTAAGTACAAATCCTGGTTTTTTTTATTCTGGCATTTGAGATTTTATTTTCCCTCTAAGCCATAAGAATAAATATTATATGGAAAATGCACAGAGATCTCCTGAAAAAGAATAGCCAGGTGAACAATAAAAAACTTTTATTTAACAAACTAACTTAATACAACAGATACATATCCAAAATCAAGAAGCAAATAATAAGAATTTCTTATGAAGATTTATTGTCGACTACAATCTCCGGGTTCCGGTCCATTCATAGACCATCATCAGGCCTGTAATATTACTTGACAAACGTGCGAACAATTTTTTTTTTCAATACAAATGATAATACAAATTTTAATATAAACATAAATTTCTTTTTTTGAATGTAATATATAGCTTACGTGAATGACAAAATAAAAGATTTTTAATGAAATAAAATTTAAATTTTAAATAAATTTTAACAATTTTAAAAATTTATTTTTACATTTATATTTATGTTTATATTAAAAATAGTATTATTATTTGTAAATAAAAACAAAAATTGTTCACATCTTTGTCAAATAATATTACAGGCCTGATGATGGTCTATGAATGGACTGAAACCTGAGATTGTGTCGTCGACAATAAATCTTCGTTATTATAAGAAATTCTTATAACTTGTTTTTGCACTCTACTGTATCTATTATTCTAAGTAGTAAACTTCCTTCTCGTATTGTTTTTGAATTTTATTTACCCTGAAGATGAACAAGCGTTCGAAACGTCGACTAAACTATCTATATTTTATTTTTGTATAATTAAGTATATTTTTGTATAATGGTTTTTTGGCTAGAAGGCCAATGAATATTAAAAAAAAATTGTATAAGAATGTATTTGTAAAAAAAAAAGTAAAATGAGTCGAATTAAAATTCTTGAATTGAAATGGCTCTTCATTTCCGACCCCTTATCTTGCTGTCTTCACATCTTTTATTGATTCTACCTTTTGATATTTTTTTTCGGCATCTGAGGTCATTCAGGATCTATACATACTTATTTAAACTAATTAAATGATAGCCTGTATAATTTTAATCGGGAAACACTTAAGGGTCGGTGCTTCACTTCTAATTAACTAGCTATCCCTCGGATTTCAAGTCTTTTCACATCTAGTTATGCTAATCATATGATTAAATAAGAGTCCAGATCGTAGCTAAGACCCAAAAGTCGGTATAAGGTGTGAAATTAGGAATACAAGCCTTATAATTATTTTAATTTTTATAAATGACCCTCTAATTAAGTTGCTAACTTCACAAAACTCTCCTTATACTCCAGATAGCTAATTATATCTGAAAAAAAACTCGAAGGTTAATCATGTTCATGTTTACTATATAGATGATTTGCTATCTGTGGGATGTTTGTTAGCTGACTAGGAGTGAAGCAACCGGCGTTATATTGATTTTATTTTAATTATTTATTTATTTTCTTTTTTTTCAGATCTGGACATAATTGATCTCTATGATATCAATGAAAATAAATGTAGACGATGTTCTAAAACATTTAAAAATAATAAAACATTATATTATCATGTGCATTATGTTTGCGGTGTGGCTAAACTTCATCAATGTCCAATTTGTGTTTATAAATGTAAAAGAAATTCTGATTTAAAAGTTCATCTTAAAAATCGACATAAATTTTATCAATTTTATTCTTGTGAATTTTGTAGAATGAATTTTATTTATAAGAATCATTTGATAAGACATCAGAGAAGATTTTGTTGTCGTTCCTCCTTTATTTGAAAACAAAAAATTAACATTGTACACATGGGCGTAACTAGAAAATTTGGCTGGGGGGGGCATGGGATCAGCCATCCTCCGGGGGGCCTGGAATGCCTCATATAGACTCAATTTTTCTTGAGTCGGGGAGCTTTCTGGGGGACCCCCTAGTTACGCCCATGATTGTTCAATTTTCTATATGATTCTTAATAATCTTGAAAGTTTTATTGTATTCTTTGGGCTCAAGGTGATAGTACCAAAGAAAAACAATTTTATTGGTTACAAAACGCAATATTATATTTATAACAGGGCAGAAAAATGATAATTTTTTTTTTTTATTTATTTAATCCATACAGTTTCGCTTCCGTATTTGAACCGTCCTCAGAAAAGTCTTTATGAGAGTTTTGTAGTGTATATATTTTCTATAAAAGGGTTTGGTTCAACAATGCCACTGTGACACTCTCATAATTATTTTTTGACAGCTCTGAAGATGGTTCAAACACGGAACCGAAACGTCAGCTGTGTGGATTAAATAAATAAAGAAAAAAAACTTTAGCTGCGCCTTTCATTTTTCTACCCTCTTATGAATATAATTTTATTGGTTGTTTTTTTTTTTTTATATTAATTTTTAGCTGCGACTATCAGATGGCAGTTTCCATTGATTACCCCTTCATCATCAGGTCTACGAAATAATACAAATTATTGTACACAATTTTAGGAATTAATTTTTGGAAATAATACAATTTGTATATTTTTTATAAAAAAAAATTAAAATTTTGTACAATAATTTGTATTATTTCTCGTAGGCTTGATGATGACGTGTTGACCCGGGAGGTTCATCACACTTTACAAAAATATATTTATTTTATAATAAAGGCAGCCAAAGCAAAATAAAGAAAACAAATTTTATTTTGCTTTATTGAACAACAATGACTTTTCCACCGATTTTCCGGCCTTCATCAGGAGATGTGTTTTGTTTCATTATATCTTCATTTATATGCGGCCCGCGGAGTTATGATGCATTTCCAAAGATTATTTGGGTTGACCCCCCCCCCCCGGGGAAGACCATCGAAACTGCCAGCTGATAGTCGCAGTCAAAAACTAATAAAAAGACAACCAATAAAATTGTTTTCCTTCGCCACTTCCACCTTGAGCCAAAAGAACAGAATAAAACTTTCAAGATTATTAAGGATAAAATAAAATGTAATTAACAGTCAAGATATTTGTTCGGAATTCCTATTTGGTAAGTTTCTTCCCCCGGCTAGATAAAGCTGGCTCTTATAAAACAATTTCACTGTAATCAAAACACTTGTAAAAATTCATTTATGTATTTTTGTATACGTATAAATATTACCGTTTATTTTATACCAGTAGCTTTGTAGAATTATTCAAAAAGGGTATTTTCATTGTGCGAACTTTGTTTTAAGATGAAATCTTGTTTAGTTGATAAAGTTGACACAAAAAACAATGTCGAAATACTATTAAGTTAATTATCAATAAATCATATTTGGGCTATCCAAACAACACCTTTGTTTTCATTTCACCCACTCCAACTTACAGGTCAATCGAAATTCAGGCAGTGCTCGCCATGTTTGTGACGTCATTTCAACTTTTTCTTGATTCTTAATTTAAAAAAAAAAAAGTTTTACTCCTGATGTTTTTTCTTTCATGCGTTTTTTATAAATGTTTTTATATTTCTATATTTTTTTATTTGTTATTTTGTATTGGTTTGTGTTTTTTTTTTTTTTTGGACCTAATCACCGAGGGCTTGTCCCTCTAATCCGGACGTTAATAAATGTAATTTTTTTTTTTTTACAGGATCTGAAAAAATGGAAGATTCATTAATTTGCGAGAATTGTGACCAAAAATTTCCCACTCTCCATAATTTATCATGGCATGTAAAAAAGTGCAGAGGGAAGACATTCTGGAGATGTCCATGCTGTAAATTTAGTTCTCAAAATAAACACTCCCTTATTGTACATATCCGATTGTGGCACGAGAATCTATGAAGAAATTTAAGAAGAAAACTGACACAGATTAAATCTAATCGCCTGTTAAATACAATTGTGACACAAGTACTGTGCGATTACTACTCAAAATTTCTTTTAAATTTTTGGCACCAGTACCGTAGACCTCATATATAATTCTAATTTTAAATTACAATGTTACAATTAAAATAAATTTAAAAAAAAATACAAAATTGTCAAATTATGGTAGGTTTTAAATATAGACCACATTTTGTATTAATTTTTATTAAAAATATAACGTTTCGACTACTTATTCTGCAGTCGTTTTCAAGTATGCGCTTGCTCCTACTTCGGTGAACTAACCTCTAAGGGACACTTACGAAGTTAGTATCATTTTATATGCAATGAAGTCAGCAACATAAATATGCTCAACCCTTCATGGAGATGATTGTTAACTTCATTACATATAAAATGCTACTAACTTCACGTAGGCTCCTCTTAGAGGCTAGTTCACTCGGAGTAAGCGCACATTACTTGAAATCTGACTGCAGAATAAGTAGTCAAAACGTTATATTTTTAATAAAAATTAATACAAAATGTAGTGTATAATTAAAAACTCCCATAATAATAATAATATCATAAACCACAAAAGCTTTAATAAACATATAATATTTGTGACTAAATATAATTATATTCTTTTCATATTTTTTGAGAAAATCCAACTCTTTTTCCAAAATTGTTCTTAAATTGTTGGCAAGGTTTTTTCATTTCTCATTATATAATACTTTTTTGTTTAGTTTTAGCACTTTTGTATTCAGCAAGCGATATGTTTGTAAAATAACCGTAATTATTTAGCTAATTACAAGATGATACAAAAATTATTGAAGATAACATTAAAATTAAAACTAGGAGAAGTTATAGTTGGGATGCAAATCAATCTTCCTGAGACGTCAAATCAAAAAATATTTGATTGAACAAATAAACAACAAATAATATATAAAGACAATATTTTGTAGTTTTATAATTAAGAGGAAGCGTTGAGAGGAAGGCCAGAAGCAGCCAAAAGAAAATACTCTGAATGCTTTACAAACTAGTTTACGTTTCAGTGCATTTATTTAAGCTCCATCCTCAGCCTTTTCTATGAAAACATACACATCTTTATAAAATTATATACACAGTATAAACAACAATGTGTTATCAACTATATTACAATTGTTATCTGAGCACCGAGTTGGTCGTGATATTAATATAGAAACAGGAAATTACATGCATATTAAGTATACGTCTCCAGATGTTGTAGGACGTTGCAAAACAGAAATTAACAAAATTTTTTATTTATTCAGGATCTTTTATTACAGGGCACAACTGATGCGCAGCTTTTCTGTTTCGCCACGTAACGTCGTCCTCTGGTCTGCAATTTTCAAAATTTTATATTAGAGATACAGTGAGATTTTATTTAGTGAAAACATATAGCACATAATATTCTATAAAATTTGATAAAAAACAGATTTTCTTTTATAAATGTTTCTTAAATAGCAAGATCCTATAATATTACGTTATTAAATAATAATTTCAATTTTTGTATGACTTTTTTAATGTCTAAGTTTAACATACAATATTTGAAATTATTATGACGTAATATTATAGATTCTTGCTATTTAAGAAACGTTTATTAAAGAAAATCTGTTTTTTCATCAAATCTTAAAGAAAATAGACTTTATGTTCTATATGTTTTTAATAAATAAAATCTGACTGTATCTCTAATTGAAAATTATAGACCTGATGCGCATCAGTTGTAGATAACAATTGTAATATTGTTGCTAGATTTTTTGTAGAAAGGACTGAGGATGGAGCATAAATAAATGGACCGAAACGTCTCCAGGATATTGTAAACTATTCAGAGTATTTTCTTTTGGCTGCTTCTTCCTTTCCTCTCAACAATTTAGTAGTTCTAAGAGTTTAAAACAATATGTTTATAAATTTGTTAAGTCGATGAATGTGGGATTAAATGCCAGATAAATGAATATTTGAAAATACAAAAAAATAAAATCTACTAACTTCCTTGTGTGATTCTCTCTAAGAGATGATGCACACTAGTAATGTGTTATAGTCACGTTACGAAACATAAAAAGACTGTTTCATTCAGATCAAGTCGATTTTCCTTTATTTAATTTCTTGACAAATGTTTTTATATTTTATATATTTCTAAGTGAATAAATAAAAGATTTTTATTCTATCTATAATCGCTCATTTTCTTTAGTTGTTATTCCCCTTGTTTTGTAAGCTCTGAGCTTTAATTTTTTGAAATTAGAATTCCTTTGTAGAACAATAATCAAAGAGTATGTATCAAGTTTTAATACTCTTTTTCAAAACTAATTTCTATTATTATTAATTCTTATTTCATTTTTTGAAAAGAATTGACACATGTATATATTTTTTTACAGGTTTTGAACACATGGCAGAATCATTTGTTTGTCAAAGGTGCCAGGAAAAATTTTCCAGTCTATTTCATTTGTCTATGCATGTCAAGGATTGCATTGGGAAGACAATCTGGACATGTCCATACTGTAGATTCACTACCCAAGATAGAAATTTCCTCTATGATCATATTCGCCAGTGGCACGAGTCTCAGAAGAAATTGAAACTTGTAAAGCGGGGACCCCATCAATGTCCCACATGTCAACGTGCTTACCAACACCGATTCAATCTATTGAAACATATGAGAGATGAATGTGGAGTGGCGCCTAAATATGTTTGTGATGTTTGTGAACGACCTTTCACGCAAAAAGGAAATTTATTAAAACATATGAAAGCATTGCATCCTGAAAGACAATTCATAAATTAAAAAAAGTTTCCTTCTATTTTGAACATAAACAGCTGATTGTTTGAGCTTAAAGGAAAAGAAGCTTTGCTAAAGGCGGTAACACACAAGCTTGACAAGCGTGCATGTACAATCTTTTTGTACCAGCATGCACCACATGGCACAAGCATTCTTGTGTAAGAAACAGCTTATGCCGAAAATTAACCTAAAATTCTCTTACAAACGCTACAGTTTGCTTGTACGAATGGATTGCAGGTGCATGCTTGTCAGGTTTGCAGTTACGTATGTAGCTGCCTTAACTCAGGGCGCCAACCACGTAAAAGTGAGCTTAAAATAAAGTATTTTTTTATTATGACATTTGGAATTACTTTTCCCTTTATTATATTCATCATTCCATTTGAACATAAAGGTCTCTTTAAAATTAATGATTCTCCTTCTTTATGTACCAAAATGGAAAGATACTTTTGCTTTATTACAATTAGTATAAGTATTAATATAAGCTAATATTACTCTCTATTCCAAGAATTATGCATTAAAGTTCTAAATACATTATAAGAACTGTACAGTCGCGCCACATGTGTCTGATATCCTCGAAAGTGGAACTTTGAGCTTAGGCAACCAAAATGCTTAGTTTTATCTAGTATTATCTTAAAAGTTGTGTTTACTCTTCAGTTGCATTAAACAATGATGATTTATTTATTTTAAAAATACTCGTTTGGTTGACTAAGCTCAAGGTTCCACCCTCGAACACATCAGGCACTTGGTAAAGCACCTAAGGAGAAATATATTGTAAAAATAGGAATAAATAAATCTTTTATAAAAGCTAAACAAACAGACAGGGCCGTACTTAGGTTTCAATGTTATGTGATTCAACTAAATTCCATTCCCTCATTTTTTGAAATAGATAGGGACTTTCCTTTTCTATAGATTGCCCCTAGCCCACTTTCTTTTATTCTCGTCTAGAATCTGTATTTTTGACTAACTGACTCTAATGTAGGAGAAGCCAATAGCCATCCTGCTACAACTCCTTTAGACATCGCCGAAACGGCCAGGCTTGATGTAAGACGCTTTGCGGTTATTATACCTGAAGAAGGCTGCAGAATAACTGACCGAAACAATTATAGAATAATTTCAAAGAAAATAACAATTTTATTATTTAAAAAAAAAATGCAGATTTTATACCAGGAATAGTTGATCAGAAAATACGAGGGTAAGTCAAAAATTATCCGCATTGTAGCTTTGTTCATACTAAATTCTGCCCTAGTTTATTTTATTGTTATGGTGTTGCGGTTCTGTTATGTAAGTTTGATCCTAATTCCTCCATTTGTTGCAGATAGATCATGACCGCTCCATTAGAAGTTTGCACCAAAGAGGAACAACGAGCAGTGATCCGGTTTTTGTGGTGGGAAGGGGTATCAGGGACCAAAACGGGAACAGTGTCTTGCCACGATGCACAAGTGTTATGCATGAATATGGAGCATTTTTGAATTTTTCAATACATTCATAGACACTCCGCTGTGGTATGACGAGTCTTTGATGGATTTTGGCCCCTGATACTCCTTCCTACTACAAAAACCGGATCACTGCTCGTTGTTCCTTTCTGGACCGGCCATGATCTATCTGCAACAAATGGAGGAATTAGGATCAAATTTTCAGGACCTCAACATCATAACCGATAATTTTCGACTTACCCTCGTAAAAAGAATATCAGCTATTGATTATTTCATTTATTAAGGCCCACTAGGCTGACTTTTCGGTATTGATTAAGACCATTTTGATAAGCTCTGAAGATGGCCTTAATAAATGAAATAGAAGCTATTCTTTTTATTTCCTCACATTATTATTTTTGCTTATACCTATAATTTAGAAACTTGAGTTTCATTTAGCGGTCCCAGCGGTCCCCTCGGAGCATAAAAATAAATTCCTTGAATTCGCCACTTCTTCTTCGCCATTCCTCCCACCTGGTACCGACATTGCCTAAGTACGACTCTGTATATTTTTTATATTGTATAGTAATCTATTTATTAGATTTCTATATTTTTAGTTCAAAACAACTCCCTGCAATTGAGAAAAGTCTTTTCTTATTTTAATAAATAAATATACAGTATTTAGCTATCAGTCTATTATCCCAAAGTGATTAATTAAGATAATTTTTTTATTTAAAAATATTAGTAACAGAAAACACTCCCTGACCCCTAGTGGATCTTCCTAATTCAGGGGCAGGTCATTTGGGCTGCCTACCGAATTCGAACCAAGTTAACCAAGCTACTTAATTAATTATAAGATTGTTAAGAAATTCTCTCATCTCTTAGTCAGTGGCGTCATTTTAAATTTTTCTTGGGAGGGGGGGGCAAACTTTTTTTTTCTTAAAATTTACTTACTCTAATTTGGCCGAAATAGATTTAATTGTTCAATTTTGTACAGTTTATATACTCGTAGAGATATATTTTGAAATATTTTATTTAAGAATAATATAAAATTAAAAAAAAAATCAGAGCCTGCCCCCCCCCCCTCTCCAAATGAAGCCACTGTTCTTAACGGTGTCAAAGTGTAATTATAATACAATAATTTTATAAAATACCATGCCAGATGATTGTTTTGTTGTATATAGTGGCGCATCCCCCCAGGAGACGGAGAAAAAACTTGTCTCTCGGGCATGACTACTCAAGTCCTCTCACTAGCTGCGCCACTATATCTAAAAGAAAAAGACAAATTGTTTAAAAAAAGAGATAATTTCTTTAAATGGCAGCCAAGAAAATACTCAATTCATTTTTTTTTGCTATATAATATTATCATTATTATTTTATCGTGTGAAAAAAATACAAATTTAAATATACGTTATACTTATAAATGGGCTTAGTAGACAATAAAAATAAAAAAAATCATTTCGGTTTTATCTTCCTATCTTCTTCAGTTCCTTTTCGAATTATGTTGTCTTCTTCATATTATAAATATTGATTTCTACAATGTTTATTTGCGACCTTCGGAATTTTAAATAAATAATTATTTTCGGAAAATGTTAATAATGAACTGGCGACTGACATTACAAATGTTAACAGTTTTGGTTACTCAAATAACCATCGTCGGGCCTAAAATAGATGGAGATCGTTTTTTTACATGGAAAACTTCATCGTCATTACATTTCTTATAAAATATTATTTGATCATTGATTTGATTTATATGAAATGAAGAATTGAAAAAAAAAAACAATTTTTTTTTGGTTTATTTCTTCATTTTACAAAAAAAAAATAAATAAATTTCTTGGTTGCCATTAACGTAATAGAAGCTTTTTTTGCGTTAATTGATATTTTTAATAGTTAAGCAGGGCCGGCCTAAAGTGTGTGCACCGTGTGTGGTGGCACATGTGCGGGTTTCTGGGGGGCGCCGAAAAGGGAAAAATAATAAAAACCTTCTTACATAGTAAAAATTTAAGTATCATAGACTTTTCAATGGAAATTAATTAAATTTGTATAACTTTTGTTTAATAAATAAAACGTTTCTTGAGAGAACAATAAATATATGCTTCAGTACATCACACCTAAAAAAAAATCAGGTACAAAATGTTTTATTTAACAACTCCCCCCCAGACAGCTTGAAATATTACAGTAATATTGCCAATCTTGCTCAATATTCACAATATCGCGGCAACATTGCAGCTCAACCAGCAATATTGCCGAAATGTTATTGCAATGTTGCAATATTCCTATGTCCGCCTATCTTGGTATATTGCCAATATTTTACAAGATGTGCAATATTGGCAATTTATGCAAGATTCGCTATATTTCTGCAATATTCGTACCTGTCTGGGTCATTGTAAGGGGCGCCTAAGTTCATCCCTACACACACAGCATTTTTCTTTCTCTCAGGCCGCCCCCTGTAGTTAAGTTATTTTTTAATTTTGTAATAAGTGATTGAATGAATTTTAGTGTAATAAAATCCTCAATTATTTTTCTTATGACGTTAATTCTCCATATTTACTTGATTTTTATATTTAAATAAATAAATAAAAAAAAATAAATTTTTTGTGTTCTTATAATTTCTTTTTACCTGACGTAAGAACTTCAAAGAAATTTCCTGAGAATATACCGTATATTTTAAATTTAAAATTAAATATTTTTTTTTATTTTTATTTTTCTAATCAAAGTTTTATTATTTTGTTTTTGTTTTAATTTAATTTCAGCTTTCGATTTTGTATCTGTATCAATTGGCTCTCCAAATGAAGGCGATTTTATTTGTACCAATTGTTCGAGACGATTCCATTTGAAGAAATCCTTAACGGAACATATGCGTTGGGTATGTGGCAAAAATAAGCCAATAAAATGCAACCTTTGTGATTACCGGTGTTGTCTTAAACGGGATCTCATCAGTCATGTTTATTTCCGACATGAGAAATCATCAACTGACACACCCGACAATCCCGAACAAGTTGCCCGTTGCGAGAAATGCCATCAGGTGTTCTACGAGATTCACAGATTTTTTCGCCATCGGATCGTGGATTGTTATCCCGAGCTTAAATTCACTTGTGTAAAATGCTCTAAATCATTTCAATATGAATCTCAAAGGCAAACTCATTATAGAAAAAAACATCCAATTTTTTATTCAAATTTAACAGAAAAATGATTTAAAAAAAAACTTGCCTAACTACTTTCAATTGTTACTCCTAACATTTCAAGTTACTTCTGGTTACCAACCAAAAATTTCAGTCTTCTCAAGAAAATAAAAGTTCCTTTAATTGCATTTATATTCTTTGTAGAATCAAGGATGGGCAGGATCGCGATCCGAAAATCCGATCCGATCCAGGATTTTCAGAACCGGGTCTATCTTTTTTTGTGAAGGATCTTGGATCTGTATCGAAATCATTTTTGCTCTTAGCTACGATCGGATCGTTTTTCGAAGGATTTGCAATCTTGGATTTTTACGATCCTATCCAAAGGATTTCCTATCCTTTAAAATTTTTTACCTTTTAATAAATAAGTACAGTAGAATCTTGCATAATCCGGCTTAAACGGGACCGGTCCTATGCCGGATTCTGAAAATGCCGGATTACCCTTTAATATAATGCAAAATTACATATTTATATCTTGAAAAAATCTGTAATAGCACTGTGTTTCCTTAAATACCTCCCTTTTTTTCTGCAACATCCAGAAGAAGTGACTTTTCAACACGCCGAATTAGCCGGTATGTCCGAGAATTGAAGTCCGGATTAGCAAGAATCTACTGTATTCTTTAATATCCTTTTGATTCTTTCAAAAGCCTAAAAATCAAATTCGGATCGGATTTGGATTTGCGGATCGGAAGAGCGATTCTTTTTCGGATTAGCGGGTCGGATAGCTAATCCATTTGCAGCAGCCGGATTGAATTATTGGATCAGTTCGTCCTAACTGCCTGGATTAGATCGCTAATCCTTTTTAAAGGATTTTGCCCATCCTGTTTGGAATATGGTATTATACATAAAATGTATTTATTTATTTTTTTAAGGCAATCCAAAAGTGTTAATAGAAAATTTTACCAACTAAGTTAAATAAAAAAAAGAGTATTCTGTTAACGGGAGGCTGCAATTTCATGAAATAATCAAAGTTTTTGTAAAAAGAGAGGAGAAGCAAAGATGCTGAAATTCGAGATCATCTTCAGACAGAAAATGTTAAACAATTTCAATATATTAGAACTGAAGATGACCTTAACCTTGGGCCGAGACGTCTATAAAATCTTTCAGCAGCTAGTGATATTTCATCGTTTCTCATCTTGTTGACGTTTCGATCCCGCTCGGAATCATCTTCCTTCTTCATATATATTCATATATCTTTGAAGAACTTATAGCAAGATATTATTTATATACTCTTGCTATAAGTTTTCCAAAAATATCTGATTGAACACTCATCCGTTCTGAGGATGATCCTGACCAGGGATCGAAACGTCTACATGATGAGAAATAGAATAAACGATGAAATACCAGTATCTGCTGTTTCTTCTTTACCTGTCTTCTAAATTGAACTACCTGCTATAAGGCCTACGTATCTAAAATCTTTTCCGTCATTTGTTTTTTCTCTCTCTGGCAGGCCAAAATACCTCTTATCAAATTTAGCAGAGAGTTCTTACACACTCTTTCAAAATATTAAAATTATTCAATAATTTTTAATAAAAACTCTGAAGGAATGATTAATAAAAAAAAAAAAGAATAAATTGCCAAAACGAGCTTAAAGTCTTAAAAGACAACAATATTATTTTATTGAATCAAATTTTACAACTAGTATTATATATTAAAGATCAATATTTTGTGAAAATACAGTATTTTTGACGTACATTTACAAAATGTAATTTTATTTTATAAAAACAAAAAAAAAAAAAAATCAAACATTTTATTTCCAAAGTTATACAATTTTATTTTATTACAAATATTAAATAAGTTTACATTTTAACATCAAAAATAGTTTTGTTTTGGATTATTATAAATATATTATTTTTTTTTTTTCATAAGTATTATAATAAATATTCAGAGTAGAATTATAAAAAAAAAATATTTTTTTTGCCTATGTATTATTATTATTATTATTATTATTAAATGTCCTATAAAATGTTTTTTTTTTCTTTACAAATTATACGTGTATACGTTATATTGAATGTGAATAAAATTATAAAATTATTTAATTTTTTATTGGTATCCCAGACATTTTGTTATTAGGCCTAAATATCGCTAGAAATGTTCGTACTGTGTGTTTTGTTTCTGTGTAACCTCTTTTCAACCCCTTCCATTTCCTTTTCACCCTCTATCAAGAAGGAATTGACAAAATTATTTAACAAGTAGAAACTTGAAGGTTTACTTTGAAAATGCAGGTTGTTCGTGTAGTATAATAATAAAAGAATTTTTAATTAGCTGATCACTCCTTCGAAATAGCTGCTAAATAAATGACGTCAGGGGGAGCGATAATTGCTGGCTACCTACTAGGGTATTCTCCAACCCCATTGAATTCATTTCTATATTATAAAATTTTTTGGATCTTTAAATTTCAGATCAGTAATTAAACATTCTTTTATTATTATACTTCACGTACTACCTGCATTTCCAAAGTAAACCAAATTTTGAATTTTATAATAATTATTGTCAGGAAATTGATTACAAAACGTTGTCAGGATAATAATTTTTTTAAAATTTATTTCTTCTTGATTCTCTCTCATCTCAATCCAAAATATATAACCAAAAAATTGAATTTATAAGCCAATTACACTAGCGGTTCCAGGTCCCCTCCGCTTTTGAACAGAATTACAATTCAGACTTATTCTGGAAGTTTTATTGAACCTAGAGCATTCCAATTAAGCTGAAATCCATTATAATCACATCACAGCCACAACTTCAACTATAATAAATCATTATTACCTCCATTTCTTGAATGCGCCACCCCCTCCCCCTCGTCTACACCCAAATCCTGGGACCGCCAGTGAACCTTTCCAAACAGAATTAAACCTTTTCCAAATCAAATTATTAATTGAAAATTATCAATGGACTAAATAATATCCGAAAATTAAAAGACAATATTTAGATGGACCACTCTCACATTATTATATTTAGCCTGGCCATCTTCAGTACCAAAATATAATTTGAAGGATGACCCGTGTCAAAGAATGTGAACATCTTCGATGAGAAATACAGCCATTGTTTAATTGTATAGTCTTTTTTTGAATAACTTGGCTCTCTATAAGTCCTAACATGATGAAATTTTGAGGTCTTTATTGATTAATAATATCCTTGAATAGTGGAACTTTGCTGGAGCTGATATGTTGAATATGGAAGAGGATGTACCCAATAATTGAGCCTCTATTTAACAATTAAACACTTTTTATTATGAACGTTCCGGCCGGGGTCAACCCTGCGATCTTCAGCCTTCAAGAACATATTCGATGGCAGCGTTAATCCCAGCCGAAACGTTCCTAATAAAGAGTGCTTAATTATTAAATAGGGGCTCAATTAGTGGCTCCATCCTCTTCCCTTAATAATACCCATTTCTAAACTATAAAGAACGCAAATTCCTGAAAATTTAGATATTTGGGAGCTAAGATTTTCGAAAATTATTATACATGATTGTGAAGATGTTTAATTTGATTTGGAAAAGGTTGTATCTCAGTTGGAAATTCGGAATCAAACTTCTCAAGGGTAAAACGGTAAAGTTTTGTTGATTTTTATTTTTATTTTGCATTTGTTAATGTTCATAAATAATCCTGAAATTTTATTTTTTTTTTTTTTTTGCAGATTTCCAAATCGTTCATTTGGTGGAAGAAAATTTATTTTGTACGAAAACTGGAGAATATTTCCAATTTGAACGTAGGATTGGTAAGAAAAAACTACCAAATAACACTTGTATTTTAAAAGATATGTATTTTTGTAAGAAATGTTCAAAAAATTATACACATAAACATAATTTATTAAAACATTTACGTTATGAATGTGGAGTTGAACCGAAATTCTCCTGTTATATTTGTTATAAAAAATTCAAACAAAAAAGCAATTTAAAAGAACATCTTCGTTCTATTCATAATCATGATTTGATTGAACAGGAGAAGAAATTTAAATAAAAATATTCGAGTTTTAGTCTTTAGCGATTAAACTCCCAAAAGACGCACATAGCTACACTCTTCAATTATGAAGTCTGAACTCCATAAAAAAAGTCCAGAAACCTATTATTACTTAATTTTGTTTTTAAGGTTCATTGAATACTAAACTTTTAAAATACAGAAATATAGCATAATCTAAAAACGAAAATTATAATGTATTAAATTGGAACTTTTATTATGCTTCACCAACATACTAAATCTGAAATAAACTTCTTTTATTCTATTAGTATTTTTTTTTCTCAAAACCATACCCCGTAGAACCTTTTCTAGATTTATATTTTTTTTTTCTCATTGGGTAGATAAATAGTATAGTATCATACTACATTTTAACAGAATTTTCAACCGAATTTTTCAGGTCGACGCAAGGGATTTGAATGTCCCAACTGTTCCAGTGTCTTCGATTCTCTACCACAACTTCGAAATCATAGTATATTTAAGGGATGTATAAACTTTATAAAAAATTCCTCACAAGTGCGATTTTTAAAAAATTACCGTTATATTGATCCATCCGCTGTTGCACCATTTGTTTGCGATAAATGCAATAAAGGTTATCATCATAAACCTAATTTACTTAAACATATACGTCAGGAATGTGGTGTTGAGCCTAAATTCAATTGTCTCTATTGTCAAAAGAAGTTTAAACAAAAGGGTAATTGTAATGAACATATGAGGACGGTGCATTCACATCCTTATAAGAAAAGAAAATATCTATTCCTCAAAAAGAGTCGCCCTTCTATATGATTTAATAGAATTTCTCATAATATTGTTATTATAACTGTGGAACCTGTTTTTTTTTCGAGATCTTGATTCAGTATTTCGAAATCAGCTCGTTTTGGAGATGCAAAAAAACAGGAAGTGTATCAGCTAAGTTCGGCGGCGCATTGACATGTGTTATATCGGTATTCACGAATCATTTCTGGCTATTTTTGATCTCTCACAAATCAAATGTATTTTAAGACATAATATTATATAGTAGAATTCAGATAATTCGTATCACGGACTGACGATTTGGTATGAATTATCGTGAATACTAATTATCGAGAGTTTAAGATTTAAAAAATTAAAAAACGTATTATTAAGAAATATGTAGTCTATCTATGTGGTAAGAAAAAAATTCATAAAATAATCACTTTGTACCAAAGAGTTGAAGGAAAGAAACAAGAAATCTCTCCAGATAAAATATTTATTTCTCCCATATCTTTGTTTAGTTTTCCACATTATCATATATGGTATTAAATTTACACAGAATTTTTTACGTGGATCTCTCCAATCTTTATACCGGTATGCGTATGATCTATGGTCACAAGGAACACGAGAGAGAACTGTAGAAAGTTAAGAAAAAATGTAGGAATCTCCTCTCCCTCTTGATAACAGTAATTAACGAGCTTTTTAAGCTGGATATACGAATTACAAGACGTTTTTAAGTGACCTTGATCATAAAAATAATACGAATTACCGAGGGAACTAAAATGCATTGTTTTTATACCAGTTATCGTAATTTTCTTCTGAGACCGGCAACTTTGTATGAATTAGCGAGAAGTACGAATAATCGCGCTACGAATTACGAGATTCCACTATATATACATCTTCTATTTTAGAAATTGAAATATGACATAGGAATAAACGACATACAGTATTTCTGATATTTGTAAAATTTCTTATAAATTACTAAATTTTATTGTAGAATTACTAGAATTAAAGTTTATCTATAGGAATAAACTAAGAATCTTAATTATACAGTTTATTAAAAGATTATGAAATAAACTGCTTTTACTATATTACTATTTTTTTCTCAAAGCCATTTCTTTTCCTGGACTATTTCTAAATTTATATTTTTTAAAATCATTATTCTTGTATATAGAAGAAGAAGAAAAAGAAGAAGAAGAAAATATAACTGTATCTTTCCATTTCCTTAAATATCCTTCACCCTATTCCTGGTTGCATGTGACCGCATGTGACCATTCGCCATCATAAAACTTCAAACCTTTTGCAACCTGCTCCCCCCCCCCTCCAAAATTTCAAAATTGCTTGCATAATCATATTAATATCATTGTACATTTTAACACAATTCAACCGAATTTTCCAGGTCGCAAGGGCTTTGAATGTCCCAACTGTTCCAATGTCTTCGACACTCTACCACAACTTCGAGATCATATTATAATAAACGGATGTGTAATGAGTAGTTCCTCGCAAGTGAGATTTATGAAGAATTATCGTTATATTAACCCTAATTCAGTTGCCCCGTTTGTTTGCAATAAATGCAATAAAGGTTATCATCATAAACATAATTTATTTAAACATATGCGGTTGGAATGTGGCATTGAACCTCAATTCAGTTGTCTGTATTGTCCAAGAAAGTTCAAACAAAAGGGCAATTGTAACGAACATATGAAGTGTATTCATGGACATCTGTTTACGAAAAAAGATTTTATTGCTTAAATTGAAACTTAATCATCTCCTGGTATAAATACTGTTATTTAATTTTGGTAAATGCATATTCTTTTTTTCCTAAATTTATTGACGCAATCATAGGGACGCAATAAGGAGGGTTGATAGGACAAATTAAATTGCAAATATCTTTTTTTTATCTCTAAACCCTAGTCGTAATTAAAGTCCGACGTTGAGCCTCCTAAAGTGCTTTGGAAGTTGAAAGTAAATCTATTGCATGTTAATTTGGGTCCGTCTTTGAACTCCAAAATTTCCAATTTCACAAGTCCAGGGGCCAAAGTTGGACCTAATGGGAATAAAAGTTAGGACCTATTAGAAAATGGTATGATCTCAGTGTTCAATGTCGGAGCTAGTTTGGCTTACAGTGGTCTAAATTAGACCTAGGGTCATAGGTATAAAGGAGCTAAATTTCGACTCAGGAAATTCTGATTACATAAAATATATCCTGGAAATTTTCAATTTTATATTTATCTTCCCCCCCCCCCCTCCCTTCTCAAAATCATAACTTCTGAATCTAAAGGAATCAAAAAAGCCATCACTAAACTAAAATTTGATTTTTCTTTTTATCTCTAAATAGTTTCAATATTTAAGAAGTTTTTTTTTTTTTTTATTTTAAAACATTCACACTTTTTTCTCATTCACACTCACACTCACACACACATTCACACTGTCTTTTCGGCAGCTCAGGCCATATAAGACATTTACGATAACCGTTATTGAATAAATATACATATATAGGGTCCAGGCATTTTTATTTAAGCCATCTGGTATCCAGATGGCTTAAATAAAATCATCGGACTGCCTGGGTCCGAACCCGCGACGTTTGGTATATGAGGTTAGCACGCTAACCTCTACACCACGCCCCGTGGGCCTTTAAGAAGTTGGTCTCAACGATACTTCGGACTCACTGGTTTTTAATATTCTTTTACTCTCACATGTTAACCATATTTTTAGCAGGATAAGATTCATTCTCGTTTTAATGAAAAGATGACAAACATTTCACCCATATTTTTTTTATTCTTAGTATGTATAACCTTTCTGACGAATAAATTATTGTATATAAATTTAAGTCAGCGAATTATGTGTGGATGTTTTAATTATTTATCAGTATATAAAGCTCTTATAACTAACAAAAAATCTTTCTCAATTTTCATCACCTAACTCCACCTCATGTAATCATTTCTAACTAGCGAACTTCTCCTTACTTCCAAACTAGTCTATGCTAGGGAGAATACCGTAATCCGAAAAGTGGACTCTTTTTGTTTCTAGCACGGAATCTTTTATGAAGAGTAGAAGCTAATAGAAGATTAATTCATGGGGGGGGGGGGGGAATTATCATTGGATTTTGCAGGAACTTCTTTTTAAATTCATAAGTATCTGCATATTATCATATCCACTTTTGCAATTATTATCCTTACGAACGTTTTATGTACATAATCCTGATGTAGAATCATCACATTTAATTGAAGTAATGTTATCTATTTACAATTTTAGGTTCTATGGAACGCAAACCAATCGAAACCTAAACTTGAAATGTATTTTTTTCATCAAATCACTCTTCACCTTTCAATCTTACAGTAGATATTTTAGATTGCCTGCTTTACCATTTTAAATTCTTGTTTAATTCTATATTTTAACAAAATTTTCAAACGAATTTTTCAGGAAAGAAGAGCTTTATTTGTCCCGACTGTTCCAGTAAGTTCTACACTCTCCCAGAACTTCGAGAACATATTATAATTAACGGATGTGCAATTAGAATACACTCAGAAGTGCGACTTTTGAAGAATTACCGTTATATTGATCCATCCGCTGTTGCACCATTTGTTTGCGATAAATGCAACAAAGGCTATCATCATAGACAAAATTTACTTAAACATCAGCGTTTAGAATGTGGTGTTGAGCCTCAATTTACTTGTCTCTATTGTCAAAGGAAGTTTAAACAAAAGGGAAATTGTAATGAACATATGAGGACGGTCCATTCTCATCCTTATAAGAAAAAAGCATGACAAATGATATTATAAAAAACTTTTTATTTCAATACTAGCATGGGCGTATCCAGCTCAAAACGGAAGGAGGGACCAACTTTTCTAATACCCAATACCCATTTTATTATTTTATTAAATCTCTGGAGATAGGGGATGGTCTCACTCTTAGTTTTTATCTTCTCATAGGTGACGTAAATTTGTCAGTTTTTACTTTCTCTGACCTCTATATATGTTAATATATAGACTATACTTATAAATTTTACATCTTGAATTCTAATATATCGGCGGAAACTAAATATTTGTCGACACGAAAAATCTGGTATGACAAGCACAGAACACAACTTTCGATTACCGAAGGTAAGAGAAAGTTGTGTTCTGTGCGCAAATAAAACCAGATTTTTTTATTTATATTTTTATTTCAAATTTGGAAAGGGGGCAGCTGCCCTCCCAACTGGATATGCCCATGGATACTAGTATGACTAAAGGTTCAGGGTCATCAGGCCAATTATTTTTTTAATATTAACTGTTAAACCTGCGAATTGTTCAGTATTTCAAAACCAGTTCAAAATACAATTTAATCATTAAAATATAAAAAAGAAAAAATGTACTGAATTATTAATATCATATAAATAAAAAGTATAGTAAATATTTTTTTAAATTTATACTTCCACATCCCAAAATATAGATTTTTCTAAAATCCTCCTTTTTTCACTATGGTTTTTCTATTATGATACTCTCGTAATTCGTAAGTGTACATACAGACTTTTGGTATTTGGTATATTTTAACCATATTTATGACGGACAAGATTTTGCATATTTTATATTATCGTTTTAATAAGATTGCTAAAATTTATTCAGGCATATTTTTTTAACCATTAGTTTGTAATACCATTCTGGTAATATACGAGGGACGTTTTTTAATTAAGAGTCGTTTTCTTATAAAGAAACAAACAATATTACTTTTATTTTTGAATTCCATATACTTTTCTACATTCTTGCCTTGGTTATTCAAGCACTTATCATGTCTTAAAACTAATTTTTGTATGCCTTCTTCATAAAATCTGCCTGTTAGCCTTTCAAGTTTGACGCAATTTTGTAGAACACTGACCTTGACACTTGAGGAAATTTATGGACCAAATGTAATATGTAAGAATTCAAGAACGTCTGTGAAAATTCCATGACGAATCTCGCTCAGACCGACCGTCATTTGTCTGTGGATGCCAAACTCTCCATTACGAAACTTTCACTAAAATTTCAAATGTCAAGGTTAGTCCTTTACAAAATTGTGTAAGAACTCTTCCAGATTTTTTATCCCGTATCCATTTCTACTTAACTAACAACTCTTACATTAACACAGTTCTTTTTATCCAACCTAATCTACTGTACTATATGTGTACCGGGGATGTTCTTATTCGAGAAGGTAATCTCTTTTATTGTAGAGTCATATTTTTCATTTAAACACTCATTATTTAAAATATTTGTTTGCTTAACCATTTCATATTATTATTTTTTCTACAATTTACCAAATAATTTTCAGATCCCCCAGAGCTTTGTTTGCCCCAATTCTGATACAACTTCGAGATCATATTATAATAAACGCCTGTGTAAATTTCATAAATAGTTCCTCGCGATTGGTGCCTTGTTTAATTCAAAAAATATTTCAGATTTTCCTATCACTTATCCTCCTGTATGCATTTCTAGCTAACTAACAACTACTGTACCCTATCTTATCTATGTTATGTCGGATGTTGTCATTTGAGGACATTTCCTACTTATTGAGGAGTTATACTTATTTTTTCATTCGTTTGTTTGCTTATTCATTTCAAGTTATTTTTATTTTAATTCCAGATTGCCAGGACTTTAAATGTCCCCACTGTTCCAGTGTATTTGTCACTCCTCTACAACTTCGAGTTCATACCATAATGAACGTATGTTCAAACTTAAATTCCTTGCAAGTAAAAAAATCCCGTTCTATTGATCCAGCTGCTGTTTCATCATTTATTTGTGATAAATGCAACAAATGCTATAATCATAGGGAAAGTTTAGTTAAACATATACGCCAGGATTGTGGCGTTGAACCGAAATTTCCTTGTTTATTTTGTACAAAAAAGTTCAAACAGAAGAACAAATGTCAAACACACATGATAAAGGTACATGGTGCAAAGATATCTCTTCCTTAGAACATCGTTACATCTCTAACTTTAATTATAAATAATTCAGTTCATGTTTTTTTTTATAATATTTTTATTTTTTATTTTTTTTTTTTGTATACTTAGTTGTCAAAATATAAAAGTACATCTTCCAATTTAATAATTCAAACATTAAAAGAATAAAAGACATTTAAGAATTACTTATTTAAATTATTTCTATAATCTTTTGATTTCTTGCAAACGATATTCCGTATTCTCTAACTCCTCATGAATACATTTATTTATACTAGCTACTTCTACTTTTACCCAGTTCCTTTCATCCAACCTAATACACTATTATAAATACATTCCTCCTCTAAGGATGGTATCTCCAACCTAAAGTTAATAGTAAAATGGGGATTAAACTTAATTCCAATCTACTATGAAAAGAATATGTTTATCGTTCTGAGCAAAGCTAAAAGTAGTATCAAATTAACTATTAAAAAAATAATTATTATAATTTTTTGCTACAACCTACCCTATCTTGCTCGGAATCTTTAATTTGAGGGTATAGATTTTGGAGCAGATTAGAAGTGATACAGCCAACAGACTATTCATACACCGATGTTGTGAGTACTTTAGTCACCATCACATTGAATTGAATAAGTATGAATACAATTTGTTGTTGTAAAAAAACAATTCGATCCGTTCCGGGATTTTCGGATCTGGATTGAAATCCTCTATTTTGGCATGATCTTGTATCTTAATTGCGATCCAATCGAAAGGATTTAAGGATTTGGATTGAAATCATTTTTGCTCTCTGGATCTAAGATCGGATCGCTAATCCTTTTCGAAGGATCGGATTTTCAGATCCTGGATCTGGATTTGCGGATCGGAATAGCTATCCTTTCTTCTTTTTCTAAATCACATCGGATTAGCGGATCGAACCGTCCGAACGGTCTGGATCTGTCTGCTAATCTAATCATTTTTAAAGGATTTTCCCATCCCTATTCCCACGAAAGTTTCTCTCTTTAGAGAACCTCAAAGTGGCTATTTCTGACACCAAGAATCTAAGTGATATTTTATCACTATATATCAATATTAGTGAGATTTGCCGAACGACAAGCGACCGAAACATTGATGTAAAATAGGAAATATTTTTTTTTTTCACAAAAGCACTCTTCATTATTTATTCCTGTTTATTATAGTTTGCTTGCTTATCAATTTCAATTATATTTTATTCTACATACACTTTAACACAATTTACAATCGAATTTTTCAGGTCGCCAAGGCTTTGAATGTCCTCACTGTTCCAGTGGATTCGACGATCTACTACAACTTCGAGATCATATTTTAATTAATGGATGTGTAAACTTTATTGATAGTTCCTCGCAATTGCGATTTTTAAAAAATTACCGTTATATTGATCCATCCACTGTTGCACCATTTGTTTGCAATAAATGCAACAAAGGCTATCATCATAAACAAAATTTAATTAAACATATGCGACAGGAATGTGGCGTTGAACCTAAATTCAAATGTCTTTTTTGTCCAAGGAGATTCAAACAAAATGGAAATTGTAATGGTCACATGAGGAGGGTGCATTTTGAGTCTTATAAAAATAATATCTCTTCTTAAAAGAGTGTCACGACTATAATTGATATTCAATGAAGTTCCTAATAATATTCTTGTTTTATATATTAATAGTGGAACCTGTTTTTAGTTTATTAAACGTTGTCTTTTCAGGCTGCCATCCGTAGCAAGAACGATGTCGAGGTGGTACTCGAATTCCTCCCAAACATTTGAAGAATTGCAATGACTAGGGCACTAGATTCTATGTCAACCGATATGTTGAATCGTATTTGGGAGGGATTCAAGTACTGCCTCGGCATTGTTCTTTCTAAGAGTGGCATCCATGTGGGAATATTACAATTTTTTATACCATTTTTTTAAAGTAAAGTTATTGACAGTCATCCGGTGCGAGAAGCTAATGTCTTCTCACTGAGCCACGGCTCCCGGGCTAAATACATCTTTATTAAAAGATTTATTTCAGTATTTGTAAAATTTCTTATAAATTCCCAAATTAATTTATAGACTTATAGAGAGAATATTTTTCTGATAATTTATGTACTAGAAGGAATTCCATGCAGCATACTTGCTAATCATCAAATTATATAAGAATAATCTGTACCGAATTATTTTTTTTTTTGTATAAATAAATAAGTACATTAAATGTGTTTATTTTAATCTATACTTCCTTTCCAAAATATATATTGTTATATAATATTGGCAAGCGACTGAAATATCAACCTAAAATGCTGCTTATTTTGTTAACAATAGATAGGAAAGGAGCGTGCAGCCAGGTAATCAGTCTCCACGAAATTAAACTCTGTTAAGGAAACAGTTTCGGTTTTAATGAGATAAAGCCCATTTTATTAATCAAAACAACTTTGTATCTTTAACTTGGAGCATTGTATATAAGACTGATAAGCATTGCATTGTATTTTTGTACAAACAATTTATGTATAACAATACACACTATATGACGACTCCACTAGTTGACTCAATGCTTTGTCATGTGAGTTCATACTCTCGACTATTGGACTTTATCGCATTAAAACCGAAACTGTTTCCATAACAGAGAGTTTAATTTCGTGGAGACTGATTACCTGGCTGCACGCTCCATTCCTATCTATTGTTTATACAACAGCCACTTTATTCCTTAAAAAAAGTATATTTTGTTATTTATTTAATCAAATTACTCTTTTATTTAAATAATCTTTAATTCATATGTATTTTGCTTTGTTTGTTTACACTTTTTGTTTAGAATTTTCATTTCAAAGTATTATTCTAGGATGCTTATCACTGATCTATAATCTAGGATCTAGTATACTCATCAGTAGTGATCTTTGGGTAACATCACGAATCTCACAAGGGTATTCTACAGTTCACAGATTTTTTTTTTAACTCATAGTATTTGAAGGTGAGAAAGTACCAGGACATCAATTTCCTAATGCGCTTCTCAAAAACATTCTATATTTCGGGTACTTTTCAGGCCTATTCTGTCAAACATTTCGACAATTGGTTAAAGCGTCATTCGTTGCACATACAATTTGATATATGAAAATACCATGGTATGTGAAACGAGTGATCTTATTTAACGACCATGTCTGAAAGTGTGTCTGTCTAAATTATCACTCTTCATTTACATTTTGAAGTGAACGAAACATAGTCTGGGATCAATTAAACTTTTCGACTTTTAATGAACCTTTTGGACCAAATCTTGTAGAAAAAGAATCATGAGTTTCATCTAATAAATACAGTATTTTGGTTTGCCTGCTTAACCATTTTAAATGATTTTTATTTATATTCTACATTTTAACATATTTCCACCAAATTTTTCAGGTCTCCAGTTTTTTGCTTGTCATCACTGTTCCAGTGTCTTCGACAGTCTACCACATCTTCGAGATCATATTATAATTAACGGATGTGTAGGGAGTAATCCCAATCAAGTGAAATTCATGAAGAATTATCGTTATATTAATCCCAATTCCGTTCCACCATTTGTTTGCAATAAATGCAACAAGCGCTACCATCATAGACCAAATTTACTTAAACATTTACGTAACGAATGTGGCATTGAACCTAAATTCAAATGTCTTTTTTGTCCAAAGAGATTCAAACAAAATGGAAATTGTAATGGTCACATGAGGAGGGTGCATTCTGAGTCTTATAAAAATAATATCTCTTCTTAAACGAGTGTCACGTCTATAAATGATATTCAATGAAGTTCCTAATAATATTCTTGTTTTATATATTAATAGTTTAACCTGTTTTTGGTTTATTAAACGTTGCCTTTTCAGGCTGCTCCGTAGCAAGAACGATGTCGAGGCGGTACTCGAATCTCTTCCAAACTACGCTTCAACATATCGGTTGAAGCGTATTTGGGAGATATTCGAGTACTGCCTCGGCATTGTTCTTTCAAAGAATCCTAAGAGTGGCAGCCATGTGGGTATGTTACAACTCGAGAATAAGCTTTAATTTTTTATACCATTTTTTAAGTAAAGTTATTGACAGTCTAAATCAGGGCATTCTTTTTGGAACACCCTGTATTACTTTTGCTCAAATTAAATACATCTTTATTGATGATTGAAATATGATATATATAATAGATTTATTTCAGTATTTGTAAAATTTCTTATAAATTCCCAAATTTTGCAGAATTATAGAGAGAATATTTTTCTGATAATTTATGTACTAGAAGGAATTCCATGCAGCATACTTGCTAATCATCAAATTATGTACCGAATTATTTTTATTATATTGTATAAATAAAGAAGTACATTAAATATTTTTATTTTAATTTATACTTCCAAAATACGGTATATATTGTTATATAATAGCGACTGAAATATCAACTTAAAATACTGTCTATTTTCTTATTGATTTCATCAAATCACTCTTTTATTTAAATAGTCTTTTCATTCATATGTATTTTGCTTTTTTTTTTTTTTATTTTTTTTTAAAAAACATTCACACTTTTTTCTCATTCACACTCACACTCACACAGTCTTTTCGGCAACTTAGGCCATATAAGACTTTTGACGATATCCGTTATCTAATAAATATACATATATGGGGTCCAGGCATTCTTATTTAAGCCATTTGGTATCCAATTGGCTTAAATAAAATCATCGGACTGCCTGGGGTCCGAACCCGCGACGTTTGGTATATGAGGTTAGCACGCTAACCTCTACGCCATGCCCCGAGGGCGTATTTTGCTTTGTTTGTTTACACTTTTTGTTTAGAATTTTCATTTCAAAGTATTATTCTAGGATGCTTATCACTGATCTATAGTCTAGGATTTAGGATACTTATCAGTAGTGATCTTAGGGTAACATCACTAATCTCACAAGGGTATTCTACAGTTCACAGATTTTTTTTTAACTCATAGTATTTGAAGGTGAGTAAAAATACCAGGACATCAATTTTTTAATGCGCTTCTCAAAACATTCTATAATTTCGGGTATTTTCAGGCCTATTCTGTCAAACATTTCGACAAGTGGTTAAAGCGTTATTTGTTGCACATACAATTTGATATATGAAAATACCATGATATATGGCACGAGTGTTCTTATTTAACGAGCAGGTCTGAAAATGTGTCTGTCTACTTTAGGAAATTGATGCCCGGATACTTCAATTCCTAAGAGTATAAAAAAATCAGTGACCCACTAACAGTAGTCCCCTTGTCAGACTATTTCCAGTTAGCCCACGTTTGACATGGGCACACTACTGTACAGATTCCACCGTTAATTCAGTAGTCACAGTTCTTTAATTAGATACCAGCTACCCAGAACATTATGGCTGCACAGGAATCCATTATATTAAAAAAAAAACACACAGTATCTGCGTCTTCTTCTTCTGCGTCTTCTAGTTGGCGTTTAACTTAATCTTGATATCGTTTGGATATGCACGTATACTCGCATCAAAGCGTTTTCTTTGAGTTTGAATAATTGAACTTTAACTGGAATAAAAGGAATTCCTGGACCCACAATAGATATTTTAATTATATGGCCTAAGTTACCGAAAAGACTGAGTATGAGTGTGAGTATGAATGGGGAAAAAGTGTGAGTGTCAAAAAAACTGGAATAAAAAAAAAAACTAAATCATCGACTTCATTTTCTTATTTCATTAAATCACTTTTCATTTACATTTTTTTTTTCATTCATAAATCTTTTATTCGCAAAGATTTAGGCAAAGAGGTTCATTAAAAGTCGAAAACTTTAATTGACCCCAGACAATGTTTGGTCCACTTGCTGTAGGACTTCTTCAGTGGTTGGAATCATAGAGAGCCATGATTAGACTGAACTGTTTTAACAAAAAATAATACATCGACATGTATCTACTTACCTTCTTACTAACTAATTTAAGGAACATGTCAATGTTAAAACTAAAGTCTTATCATGAATCAAACCACTGAAGAATTCAAACAGCAAGTGAATGAAACATTGTCTGTGATCAAATAAACTTTTCGGCCTTTTGGTCCAAATCTTGTAGAAAAAGCTTCCTGAGTTTCATCTAATTAATATTTTAGTTAGCTTGCCTAACCATTTTAAATGATTTTTATTTATACGTATTTCACATTTTAACATATTTCCACCAAATTTTTCAGGTCTCCAGTTTTTTGCTTGTCATCACTGTTCCAGTGTCTTCGACAGTCTACCACATCTTCGAGATCATATTATAATTAACGGATGTGTAGGAAGTAATCCCAATCAAGTGAAATTTAAGAAGAATTATCGTTATATTAATCCCAATTCCGTTCCCCCGTTAGTTTGCCATAAATGTAACAAACGATATCATCATAGACCAAATTTACTTAAACATTTACGTAACGAATGTGGCGTTGAGCCAAGATTCTCTTGTAAATTTTGCGCAAGGAAGTTCTCACAAAATGGCAATTGTAATTTACATATGAAAAGGGTCCATTCTCATCTTTTAAAAAAAACTTTGTAAAAAAAATAATGTTATATTTATAAAATAATTCAAAACAGTTCCTCATAATATTACTGCAATTCAGTATTTCACGTTTTTTAATTATCCTATATATATCGAAAAAAGAGCACTTTGTATATTCACAAAATTAAAAAAAGCAATTTATTGTAGACTTAGCGAGAAAATATCATCTGATTCTTTAAGTGTAAGAAATAATTTCAGTATCCTTGAATACAATATTTATTAAAAAAATGTACCAAAATGTTATTGTTGCCCCCAGGCTTGGTGTAGTAGGTAGCGTACCTACCTCCTATACCAAACGTCGCGGGTTCGGACCCCAGGCAGTTCGATGATTTTATTTAAGCCATTTGGATGGCTTAAATAGAAATACCCCCAATAGATATCATATATAACTGCTATCGTAAAGTCTTATAGGTCTAAGTTGCCGAAAAAACTGTGTGAATGTTTGTGTGAGTGTGAGTGTGAAAAAAGTGTGAATGTCAAAAAAAAAAAAAATGTTATATGCAAAAATAAAGAAACAAAGTACATAAAAAATTTTTTATTTAATTTATAGGCCTCCTTCCACTCCAAAATAGAGATTTTTCTAACTCTCACTTGTAACTAACTACGTTGCTAATCTTACATCAACTTATGGAAAATATCACTAATTTCGTTTTATTATTATTGTATTAAGGTCGTTAATTCCAAAGAGATGCACAGAAATATGTTTCATAAAAATAGGGACGTGCGATTCTTTTGGATTTAAATCCGAAGATCCGATACGATCCAGGATTTTTGTAACTGGATCTAAATCTTTTTTTTTTTTTTTAGGGGTAATATTGGATCTGGATCGAAATCATTTTTCCTCACTAGATCTATTAGGGGGCGTTCAAGTATTACGTAACGCAATTTGAGAGAGGGGGGGGTCTCGTAAAACATTACCATGCTTTACAGGGAGAGGAGGGGGAGTTGAACACCGAGTTACATAACTTTTTTTCTATTTAAATAAAATACGAGGAAATTACCTGTTAAAGTTGGCGACAGGTACGCCTTATTTATTATTACTTTGTTCTCCTAAGTTCATAGACGCCGGCACTTGGGTGGGGAGCGAGAGTACATTGTAACGTAACAAAAGGAATTGAGCTACCGGATTGAAATTTTATATTTTATATTAAGTTAGGTACCCTCCCGGACACTTAAAATAAGCTTTTGAACAAAAATAGTACTAGTAATTTACTGATGTACTTTTTCAGTTTTTTTTTTTTCGATTTTCTCAAAATTCGCTCCACCAAAATTGATTAAAATTAAATTTAAGGATTGCGGTGTGGTTTTCAAGTGAAACCTTTGTTGATTAAAATTCATAAATCAATTATTTTTTACATACTCTTTAAAATGTATATTCTCATTTTGCCGTTAAAGTATTTTTGAAGCACACTTTACTCTTGTACTTCATAGGAAAGATAGGAAAAGTTTTTCGTGAAAATTGTTTGAAGTACACTTTACTGATGTATTTTATATTTTTCAAATTCATTTTCCGGCTCTTACTTCCATAGAGCCCATGTTAAATCCCTATGGGAATTTGTATGTTAATTTCAAAAGGGGGTCGCCCTTTGGAACTTTTTACATATTTTAAAAATTTTTTTCCAATTCTTATGAAATTTTGTATTTATTTAGGATTCTCTATTGTGTATAAAATGTCCAAATATGAGATTAAAATTTTGAAAAATAACCATAGTTTATTTCAAGCAATCAAGTTTAGAACTAAGGTGCTATGGGAAACTAAATGTATCTCGACACAAAAAAATCTGGTGTGACCAGCAGGGTGCACAACTTTCTCTTACCGAAGGGAAAGAAAAAGTTGTGTGCTGTGCGCCAGTCACACCAGATCTTTATATTTTATAATTTACTTTATAAATAAGGTTGGTATTATTTAAGAAACTTTTCTGCCATCACTTCTAGATTTATTATTTATTTTTATTCACCATTTGATTTTTTTTTTTTGTTTGAATAGCATCATCTTCAATATCGAATGAAAAATTAATTAAATTAATCTTCAATTTTCAGATTTTGGTTTCTCCGATGAGATAACAATCTGTCCACGGTGTGCACGTGAATTCAAATCGAAAAAATCATTAAAACGTCATTTAATATCCATGTGCGGCTTGTTGAAACGTTTCCAATGTCCATATTGTGATCATCGATGTAATGAGAAACATGATCTTGATCAACATATATATAATCGACATCAAAGGCCTAAAGACGCCCAAGCGGAACATATATGCCCGCGTTGTGACAAATCGTATTTTCATAAAGGAGCTTTGATTAAACATATGCGATATGAATGCGGAGTGGAGCCCCAATTCCAGTGTCCGTTCTGTTTTTATCGGTTTAAACAAAAAATTCATATGATTAAACATGTTAGCCGAAGGCATTCCAATATTGAGACATTAGAAGGTGAACAAAATCATTCATCGCAATTTAATTTTAAAGTTGAAGGATCTCTGGAATAGAAAATAAAAAATTGAAGAGTTATTGGGAAATATTTTAATTTAGTAATTAATACAACTGTTACTTTTTTTTTTTTTTTGGAATGGGTGCATAAGGTCCGAAGACCTATTATTAAACCTTTTGTTCTTTGTGTTATTATTATTAAGGAAGTTTTTAATTTTAGACCACATTTTGTATTATTTATTAAAAATATAAATACTGTAAAACGTTTCGACTACCTATTCTGCAGTTGTTTTAAAGTATTCTAACCTCTAAAGGACACCTACGTGAAGTTAGTAGCATTTTATATGCAATGAAGTAAGCAAAATCATCTACCTAACTAACTTCATTGGGATTATATATTGTTTGTAGTCTTATTTATTTGTAACTTTTATATTGTATCCTTATTTGTTCATAGTCATAGTCATAGTCTTACAAAAATTGTATGATGGCTCTGCTTTTTGCCTAATAAAAAAAATAATAAAAAAAACTTCATTGGGATGATTGTATATGTTGCTTACTTCATTGCATATAAAATGCTACTAACTAACCTCTAAGGGGAGCTTGGACCTTGGAGTTGTGGTTGGCGTGCTCAAAGCTTGTATCAAAAATCGCGGGTTCGCATCCCGTCTCATGCGATTTGCTATTGAAAAAAATAGAGACCTTCGATGCCGAAAAAGTTTTAAATGAAATTAAAAAAAAAAGTACCTAGGTGAAGTTAGTAGCCTTTTATATGCAGTGAAGTAAGCAACATATACAATCATCTATCTAACTTCATGAGGAAGGTGGTTCATGGTGAAGGGTGAAGTAAGCAACTTATACAATCATCCTCATGAAGTTAGTTAGATGATTGTATATGTTGCTTACTTCACTGCATATAAAATGTTACTAACTTCATGTAAGTGTCTCTTAGAGGTTAGTTCACTTGAATCGGAGCAAGCGCACAGTACTTTAAAACGACTGAAACCGTTTTATATTTTTCTCAAAATAATTAATACAAATAAAAAAAAAAACTCCCATAATAATGTTACTAAGTAGGTACGTTAAATTACGTTTAGTCCACTTCAACTAGGGGAGGGGGGGGTTGAAGGGAGGGCGATTGTCTGAATTTAGTGGACGTCATTTCCCCCTCTCTTTCCCTTTTTTTTAATGGAGGCATTCCATGTTAAATATGACAAAAAATGACCCGACTCTGTGAATTTCCTGAATTTTTTTTTTTTTTACCTAATTCATGATTTAAAAAAAATGCTGTTTTTCAGTTTGTTAGTTTAAAAAAAAAAATGTTCACTTGATCTTATTATAACATGACACTAATGAGTGTGTTTCGTCACTACCTCGCTACGCCCCTCACTCTAATTTACAATAGACCTCATTCTTCTAGAATAATAATTTTTCAATTGTGAGTTTATTGTAGAGTAGAAATACAATGAATAAGTACAAAAAAAAAAATAACAATTATTCTCTATTGTTTCAAGCCAAGAAATAAAAATAAATTATTTATTTGTATATACGTTTAAAGCATTTATTAGATTTTATTTATTAATGGTGAGGAAAACATTTTATAATTTTAAATAGAATGTCTGAAAAAAAAAAAAAAATATCTGTCAATTTGAAGGATCTAGAGCTTCGGTATCAATTGCTTATTTTCTTCTTACTCTAAAAATGTTGATACAGATCTACGATTTTAGTGTGAGAAATATACACTGTACCAAATTTTCATTGATCTGGCTGCTTGGGTTTTTGAGTGATCGTGACCACTCACACCTATCGACAGACATAATTCCAATTTTTTTTTTTTTTTTTTTTTACTCGGGGACGTCTAATACGTCACTACTAATCACTTTGACGATTACGATACTTTCTCTAAAGTAAAAAAATAAAAATCGCCACCCCCCAAAAAAAGTGAATGACGCAGTTATTAAAAATCTATGTAAAGTATACGACATATAATAGCGAAGTGTTCGTCTTCCGACCGTCTGTCTGTTCGTCTGCATGAAGTTTTGGAGAGTCCAGGAAAAATACTCGGTTCTCCAAATTCTCAAAATGGAAAGCGCAAAAAATTCCTTGAAATTCAGAATTTGCCCATTGGAAAGCATTGAGTTTTGTCTTGCCTTATAAAAAATTAAAGCTAATTAATTAAAATTATTAAATCTCTCAATTGAAAAATAATAAAAATTAATATATAATTAAATTTTTATTTATTTTTTTTCCTTAGAGAAATCGGGGATGGGACTTGGATTGGATAAAGACAGACAGACAGACGGATACTCCGCCATTATATACAGTTTATAGATCCCTTTTAAGATAAGAGAGTGGTATATTTACTGAAAAATTGCAGCACATGATTAACTTTCATGGAAATAATACTGAGGTTTCCTTCCTATGGAGTAAAGTTGGATAATCTTTTGCCATGAGGTGGATTTGAACTCGAGTTGACTTTAACTCATGAATATAAGCTTAATTTCTTTTATTAGCTTCAAGGATCCCTTGGATGGCAGATATTTTTTTTCTATCGTATATTAATTTATTTTTAATCCGCCGACCCCGCACCGCGGGAATAATAAAGGCGAAGAAAGAAGAAGAAGATTAATTTATTTTTAATATATTCTTTGTGTATGTTCATATGTGTAAAATATAAAGGCTGTGGGGACTCTAGTACCCATGATACAGTGGCGAATTTAACGAGAGAGAAACCTTATTATTTATTTTTATATAAAATTGTAAACTTTATGTCACAATTGACACTTGTGGCGCTGACTGTACTTACTATTAGAGAGTTTAGACAAATATTTCAACACATTTTTTTTTTCATTTTCATTCATCTAATCTAAATTGTAATAAATATATTTTGAACTTGGATTTGGATTGAATTGGATGATGTTATGCATGAAAGTACTAAGCCGCCATTAACCATGAAGGAACCAAGCGCGCCAACAAAAATCTGAGATAAGGGGCATTTTATTTGCACAATTTTAAACAAAACCAATGTCAATGACTCTTTTGTTTTATACAAAAAAAAAGTGCACAGAGATAGTTGATTTAAATAAAGAGGTAGATCTTCTTTTTCCCAACAAGATGGCGGTCTTATTTCAATTTCGTTCATAATGGCGCTTGGTGCCTTTATGCATAACATCGTCCAATTTTAAATTTTAAAATATTTACTACAAGACATTTCTTTATTATAAAAAATATAATAATATTAATCATTCCATTTTTTTTTTTAAATAAACAGTGCAAAATGTATGAAAGTAAAAACGTCACTGAACTTCAATTCTAATTGTTTATATTTAGACTAAATCTCTTCTTTTTATTTTAACTATTGACGCAAATCACAAAAAAAAGAATTATTGTTAAATCAATATTTAATATTTTTTAACGTGTATATATGGAATTCTCCTTTCTCTCTAGTCTTTTGTTAAGAAATGTTTTATATTCTCATTTGTTAAAAAAATTTTCAGAATTGTAATTTCCGATTATCGAAAGCGTTTTTGGATATGTTCAAAGCAATTGGGGAAATATCTGAGATTAATGTCGTTGCAGACGTCTCTACCCTCCTCCAAAAGCCCAGAATTTGTCAAACTTTAGGAAAAATTAGACCCTTGGGATAAAGTTAAAAGACAATAAAAGCAATTAATACTTTATTAAAAGACTCTATATACGTTTCGGTTCTTTGGGAAATTAAAACTATAAAACAAATTTGTTTGCTGCTATTTTTTTTAATTTTTCATTTTTTTTTATAATATTTTTAATGTCTTTTTCGGCATCTAAGGCCATTTAAATCCTTTTGTTTGGTAGCTAATTCACTTGAAATAATTGGATCGTGAAAAGAACCCTCCCGAGTAAAAATGATCGAGGGATCCACACGCCCGCAGCAGGTCTGCATAGTGAACCTTGAAGGCAAACAGGGATACACACGTCCGCACCAGGGACATAGATTTTTCTTCTGGTCACTTCCGATCTACTGTGTGTGTTCCCTGGTGCCGGCGTGTGTATCCCTCGATCAATTTTACTCGGGCTCGACCTCTAAAGCTAACGCTTTACCTTTAAGGGGGTGTAACGTACACCCCCGCAAACCCAGCCGTACAGGGGGCCCCGATAAAGATTAATCAACACTTTGACGACCCTATTCTCACTCTGGGAATCCCCTTTCACTCCTAACGACTTTTCTAATCATTTTCATCCCCTCACCTTCGTCCCTTTAATTTTTATTTGGTCTTCAGGATTTTTTTTATATTTTCTTTTGTATTTAAATCTTTATCGGTAGGCCTTGGCTATGCTTAACTACAACAATCTCTTCTTGCTTTTCTGAACTCACCAGATCGCTCGAGTTAAGGCGGTTACCATTTCATTTTCATCAATTTATCTGACAATTTAACACCTGCATCTGCTATATCACATTATTATTTTATTGTAAATGAACGTCATGACAAAATATAATATATGCAGATGTTGGGGACATTCTTCTTGCATTTACCTGAAGGAAAAAAAAAATATTTTCCTGAGATGGTTAATTTTTTGTACACTTTTGGAGAGCACGTACAGTGATCTCGCTAATTGTAGTATGCATTAATATCAATTTAATCCTTTCAGAAACTGAAACTCCATGCATGATTGAAATAAAGTCCAACTTTTACACACAAAATTATGTATTTATCGTACACAAATGCTTTGTTATTTATTATCACAAAATTATAATAAAATATGTTTTTAATAAAAAACAAAATTTGTAATTTATTTTTAACAATTGTAGTTTTGTATATTTTTCTAGTAATAAGAATATTTGTATTATCAGAAAAAAAAAAAAAAAAATCATGACACACACCTCAGCCTGCTGCCCTTAGCCATTTTCTATTCCCTCTTTGTTATTCAATTTCCCTTTAATCCTAACCAAATGAATTTTTCACCATGCCTTTAAAATGAAAATCCATCAAATTTCTAAAATTATCCGGATATTTGTGGAGTGATATCAGAGCAACAATTTATTGTTAAATTTAAATCTTTATTTGCTCTCAATTTTCTACAAATACATATTTTTAAATGAAGCAGGGTAGAGCAAGAGCAAGTTCGATTCATACTAACATTGAAACGTTGTAGGCTTTTTAGAGGCGTGAATTTGTTTGTCTACAGCCACCCAACTAGACTGGACTAATTATATTTATATTTCAAAATTTCCCATAAATAAATAAAAAGACATTTTTTTTTCTTCAATCGTGGTTTATTTTAGCAAATAATAATACAATAAAATGTGTTACTAATAACAATAAAAAACGTTTCGGCTGTTAATTTTACCTGCATTTATCTGATGACGGCTGTAAAATTAGCAGTCGAAACGTTGTATTTTATTGTAATTACAACAGCCGAAACGTTGTATTCTATGATAATTACATTAAAATCCAACGATTCGGCTGCTAAATTGTAGCTGTCAGATAAATGCAGGTAGATTGAACAGCCGAAACGTTGTATTTTATTGTAATTAGTAACACATTTTATTGTAGCCCTATTATTATTTGTTTGCTAAAATAAATCACACTTTAAGCCAAAAAAATGTCGATAATTGTGAAAATTTAAATCAAATAAATAAAAAAAAATTCAATCTGATCTGAACTCTTTCCTGTTTCCAGATGGGAAGAATTTGAGGAAATATGTTTTTACAGATTAAACAGAAAAATGAGGCACTCGCGGGATTCGATCCCAGGTGTTTAGTTTATAGATAAAACATCCAAGTTGTGAAATTAATATTTCCTAATCTTTTTTTTCTTTCCTATTGTGAATGAGACAAGTTTCACTTCTTTTGTAGTATGAATTCACGGTGTATTTTTTTTTTCTTTAACTTAATTCTTTATTTTATTTTTTTTTTTTTTAGTACAAATTCTAATATAAAAAAATACTTATTTTTCAGCTCTTTTTTTCGCCGATTTTCCACTACCAATACCACAACCACAACCAACACAACAAGATTTCTGTCCAAAATGTTACAAGCAATTTGCCAATCACAATCAATTGGAACAACACGTGACACATGGATGCCATATTGAAAATCGATTTAAATGTCATTTATGTGAATTCACATGTAAATGGAAATTTATTTTAAAACAGCATATAATGTCAGCACATATGAAAAATATAAAGAAATCATCAGGTGCTGGCGCACACGTTTGTTATCGATGCAATCGTTCTTACCATCATCGGTGTACATTATTGCGTCATTTGAGAAATGAATGTGGAGTGGAACCTAAAATACCATGTCCTTATTGTCCGTATCGATCGAAACAAACAGCCGATTTGAAAAAACATATACGAAATCGTCATAAAATTTATATTAAACAAGAAATGAAATCTAATTATTAATAACGTTAAGTTGGTTTTTTTTTTGAAAGTGGAACTTTTATTTCATCGCCTCAAATTTTTTCGTTCCTCTATCAGCATGTCGCGTTACAAGCCTTGACGTCAGAAGCCGTGACGCTACAAGTTATGACGTCACAAGCCGTGACGCTACAAGCTATGACGTCACAAGCCGTGACGCTACAAGTTATGACGTCACAAGCCGTGACGGCAAAAATAGGAAAGTTGGAATTTAATATATATGACGAATTATAAAAAAATAAATGTGAAATTTAATTATTCAATTTTTAAATTGATAAAATATAATTTTTAAAATAATTTAAAATGATTCAAATCTTCAATTACTAAATAAATATTGTTCTCAGTTTTTAACATGCGTCTATTGATTTCCCATTTTCCAATTATTAAGTTAAGATTAAAAACGCGATTTTATTACCCTTAATTGAATGATTTTCTGAAAATTTTCAGTTAAACGCCTACGATCCGAAAAAAAGTTTCACTTGCATCGTGGTTTCATAAAACCACACAATGTTATTTTTTGCTGTGTACCGACTCTGAATTATAAAATCAAAAATCGAAACGTTTTTTTTTTTTTTTATTCACTCTCCTTCTTCATTTAATATTGTAATATCAAATTTTAATACACAAATTATTTTAAAAAATCATATGAGGCTTGAATTTGAATAAATTTAATAAATAAAAACTTTTATTTTTATAATTTAATATTAAAGAAAATAACTTATCATTAATGAGAAATAAACGCAAACATTTTATTTTATTTTATTTTTTTTTTTATTTAATTAAGGCCTTAGACCTATGGCTCAGAGGTAGAGCATTAGCTTTTAGTGCCAAACGTCAAGGGTTCGTATCCCGTCTCAGGCAAAAAATTTATTTCAATCGAATTGGATACCAATCAATTAAAATGTCCTTAGATGCCGAAAAAGAACTTAAATAAAAGAAAGAAAAAATATATTTAACCTTCTGTAAGTCGCATGTAACTGGTAGATTTTGTATTTTCCTTGATTGTATATTATTTGTATTTCATGCACTCTTTAGCAGAGCCGTAACGAGGGCGTGGTAAAACACGGACGTCATTTTTTTTTTTTTTTTATTTAAATAAATGTGGATAATTTTATTTTAAAAATAATTATGCCTGTAATACACAACAGCCTCTAACTTTAATTTTTTCTTCACCTTGTTTTGAAAAAAATAGCCTTAACAATAACCACAAGGGGGGAGAGGTGTAATATGATTATTCAAGGGGGGGGGGGGAATTTGGAAATATCACTTTATATATTTTACAAAAATTATATACACATTACTTAGAGAGCACAATAACTTCAGAAAGGAGGGGGTTGGCACAAAAAAAGGTTAGGAAACGGTGGATTACAAGTCAGGCACTTGCCACAGGCTCTTTAGTTTAGTCCCACAATGCCCATCGACTCAGTTTCCTCCTCGTTTGGACATTTCATTAATTGGGTTTGTACAAGAAAGTACTTCTGAAATAATAACGTTTTTTATTTCACAGATACACTCGTCGACGCTTCTGGGGAGTTTTGTAAAAACGCACCTAAAATTGGCATTGCTCTTGTAAATGAAAATTTAAATAAAAGAAAAAGATGTAGAACATGCTATTTACAAACAAAAAAATCCCGCCTCACAAAATATTCTTGTATAAAATGTAAAAAATATTTGTGTCTTGAGCATAGCAAAAATATTTGTGAAGATTGTGCTGTTTAATAAATTGTATTATTTAATACGAGAATTAAATCAAAGTAAGATAACACAAGGTTTTTTGTTTCAATAATTTATTTAACACTTTATACGTATTTCGACACAAGATGTGTCTAATTACACTGTAAAAAAAATTTTGTAATTTTACAATTGTTTGGGAAGCATATTTACTAAACAAAAACATAATAAATTTAGTAAATCTTTGCAAAAACCATTTACAAATGTATTGTAATTTTCGAAAGCAGTTTGAAAATTAGAATGAAAATGTGTTGTAATTTTAGAATGACATCTGAAAATTAGAGTGCAATTGTGTGGTAATTTTAGAATTCTCAAACTGCTTTCGAAAATACAATTTTTAACGAAAATGACTATACAATGTTTGTAAAATTACAAAACATACTCTATTTTTCGAAGAAAATTGTAATTTTAAATTTTTTTTGTTGTAAATATTTGAAAGCATACATTTTGTAAGTAAATTTATTGTAGTATTCCAAAACACACTAAAATTAAGATTTTTTTTACAGTGTACGTATAAAAGTGTTAAATAAATTATTGAAACAATAAACCTTGTGTTATCTTACTTTGGATTTAATTCTCCTATTAAATCATAATGTTCCAACTAGAGCCAACGGTTACCAGTTTAAAATTAACAACTTGTATTATTATTTTTTAATTCTACAGCAGCTTTATTCCTTGTTTTGTAAATTCAAAATGATCATTTAAAGCAAATTTAAAAATTTTTTTTTTTTTATTTATAAAGTTATATTTTTATTTTTAGTCCTTAAAATAGCAAAGTATGCGCCAGCATCTTATACATAGTTTTTAAGTGCGACTAACAGAAGGTTAAGGTATTTTTCGGCATCTGAGGCCATTTAAACCCCGTCCCTAGTCAATTCAATTGAAATAAATTTTTGTCGCATGATACGAGATGCGAAAATTAAATTTGAATTGATTTTATTTTACATTTTTACACGATTACTTTTCTTTCATTATGTTGCCTCAAAATGGGGACTTTTAGTCGGACGCATTTCCTATTAATATTATTTTGTTTTTTTTGCTAATAGTTTATAAAGCACAATAAGGGCTTAACATCCAAAGAATTGTAATGTTCAATCTATTGTAAAATAATTTGTAAAAATACAATAGTTAATAATAACATGTTCATATTATATTTATTTTAAACTTATTATAATATTGATAATAAAATAAAAATCCTTTTCTTTGAGGCTAAGTATTTTGTCTTTTATTTTTAAAATGAATACATTTCAGCTGAATTCGCATATCACCTACGAAAATTATTGTAGGCCTATATCAAAGAAAAATTTAAAATTAAACTTGAAAGGGTGTTTTTCAATTTTCAATAAAAATGTTAACACTTTTACTTCATTATACCATCATTAGTACTCTAATTTTGCAGATCCGTTCTTTTTTTCAGAGCTACTCTCTTTATCCGTCCTCAAAATCTCTTTGAAACCTGCATCAAAGAGTTCCTTCTCAAATCCTCCATCCATTTTTATTTCCTTTGACTTGCAATATTGGAGAAAACTTCTTTTTTCTCCAATTACTCTAAAAACCTACTTATTTTTAAAAGCTAAAATTTCTGAAATACAATGGATCTGGTGCTAATGGACTGAATTTGAAACCCGAAACTTATTAGATAAATAAGATACGACGGTGAATCAAAAAGTAAGTTACACTTCTAAGTTGTGACCATTTATGAAAACATAATTATAGACAACAACATATCTTTTCCAGTAGTCCCCAAGAGACTAAACATTTCTCGAAACTGCCAACCAACTTTTCCGGTTTCGTAGAATGATCTCCAGCGCTATGTAACATCATGGAGACAACTGCTTTCAACTCCTCATTATTTTGGAATTATCGACCACCTTGACCCTTTTTCAGCTTACCGTACACATTGATAATCGAAAAGTCTGGACAGATGTTGTCATACCTCCCTCTTGAATCGCTGCAGCAGTCCGGACGTTTGGCGGACCTTGTGAGGGGTTCCGTTGCCGTGCAACAAAATCCGGTAAGCTGAAAAAGAATCTCCAAAACGATAAGAAGATGAGAGCCATGAGGATACATAGCGCTGGAGGTAATTTCTACGCTAAATTGATTTCCCTTTCCGAAAAATGTTTACATTCTCTTGGGGACTATTGGAAAAGTTAAGTTACATTGTACATTTTCATTGTATGTTGTTGCCTATATTTATGTGGTTTCATAAATGGCCAAAACTTAGAAGTGTAACTTACTTTTTGATTTACCCTCGTAATAAGATATTTGATTTAATCCAAAGAATGTTCTGAATTTTTTTTTCTTATGTCTTTTTATAAAATTTTAATCTAAAAAACATTTAATTTTTCCAGGGAATTACTTCTATATAAGTGCACCAGAAGAATGTCCAAAATGTTTTAAAAGATATAAAAATCGTAATTCATTAAAGAATCATGTAACATATGAATGTGGAAATGAAAAACGTTTTGCCTGCTCGCAGTGTAATTACCGTGGCATACGGCCTAGTCATTTAAAAAGTCATATTATGAATCGACATGAAAAAATGTTTATTATAAATTCTTTGAATAAAATTCTATAAATAATCTCATTTATAATTTTTTGTATTAATGTACGTAATATTGAAATTAAAAGATCTTAGCGGAAATTGTAAATAAATATTTGGGTTTAATTGTTTATTCTTTTTTGACCAATGTTTCTCCCAAAAAGAACCTCTCTTGGGAGATTCTATATTACTTGTTAATTTCCTGTTGAACTATTTGCAAGAATCTGGTCCTTTCTATCACCTCCTTCTATTTCCAATCGCTCCTCATTCCGAATGAATGGTGAAATAATCTCATCATTTCAATCCTAATCGGAAAAGCCACGCAATCCTTACATTAAACCGTCAAACAGACCAGCAAAACTCGACCAATGTTCCTCCTAACGGACAGTGTTGGCAGACGTACAATAATTATTGTACATTTTTGACAGTTTTCTATCCTAACTTTACAACAAATTTAAAATCTACTATTGAGAGACATAGTTTCTGGATAATTTTATATTGTACAATAATTTTATTGAAAATACAATAATTTTACTGCACTCATACCATAATAATTTTTCACGGGTCTGCCAACACTGTTCACGGGGAGATTCTATATTGCTTGTTAATTACCTGTTGTATCCTTTAGAAGAATCATGTTCCTTCCTATCACCTTCTTCTATTCCTTCTCGTCATAATCTCTGGAAAATCCAGGTACTTCTTTGTATTAAACTACTAAACAGTCAAACATACCGCTCTTTCCAAATTCTATCATTCGCTTCAATGGATGAAGCTCTATAACTAGTCTCAAATGGGATGATGAATTTAGATATCTCTGGTGCAACTTGCTCCATTCTTCATTTTAAATTGAGATAGGCCCGTGGAATCTCTTCCGTGCTTTTTTCCTGAAAGGAATCTTTCTATTTTAAAGTTTCTTTGACGTCAAACACCAGGATAAGTTAAAAAAAAACTTTAAATACGCTTATTCTATAATTATTTCCAAATTTCTAATTTTTGTGTTTGTCTCAATTTTAGTTTCAAAATTGATGAAGTTCCTTTGAATTAATCAGGTACTTCTTTGCATTAAACCACTATACCGTCAAACAGACTACCAAAACTCGATGTCCTATTTTATCTTACAAATTCTATCATTCGATACAACTGATGTGGATCTATAACTAGTCTCAAATGGGATGAATCTTTAGATATCTCTGGTGCAGCGTGTTCCCTTCTTTAATTTGGTTCGAGATAGGCGGGTGGAATCTCTTCCGTTTTTAACTTTAAAATTTCGTTCTAATTTTCTTCAAATCAGGGGAAATAATTTGCACACCGATTCTGAGATAAAACAGAATAGAATAATTTTTGATTAGTGTAATATCTGCTGCTGCAGCTTAGTCAACATTTCCCAGGGAATTCTGCCTAACAATGAATAGTTAAACAATACATCCATCTTCTTTACGGCAAAACATATTTCCATTGGAACCCCAATTCCTGTACCAATACTTGAATACATCAATTATTCCTATCCATGATCTATATTTATTTTTTCCTATATTTAGTAATTTAATAACGTTTTATTTTTAATAACTAATAATTTTTTTTATTTACAGGGTTTCAATTTATATATCCAAGCGGGACACCTGAACATGAAGTAGCTGAATGCCCTAATTGCAAAAAACCATTTAAATCTACTAATTCTATGTTTAAACATATGTGTGATGAATGCGGACAAAAAAAACGATTCCAATGCATATTTTGTGATTATCGATGTAATCGATCCTTTAATTTACGACGTCATTTGCATATTAAACATCACCAACAGAAACCACCAAATTATAGATATTCATGCAATTCATGTAATCGTAAATTCAAATATAAGAGTCATCTAAACAACCATAAAGAATTTCTTTGTGGAAACAAATATTTTTCATAATGAGCATCACCACAAGGTGTTACAATAAAAACTTTGTTTCCTTGTTTAAGGTCTTTTTTGAGAGCATTTAGACCTCATTCCTATTTATTCCAAATGATTGGTAGCCAAATCAATTGAAAAGTTTCTCTAGCTTGAGCGGGAAACGAACCCAGGACCTCAGGTTCAGGCTAACATCACACTGAAACTTGTTTATGATTTTCTTTTGTTATATTATTAGGACTGTTCTATGTGCAATATTTTAAACCTTTTCAGTTTTAGAGTCAGTCATTATAAAATTTCGTTAATTTTCTGAAAAATTTATCAAGTTTAAAAAGAGATTTTCATTTGAACAGAATGTTATATGGATATATTAACAATTTAAAACCTACTAATATATATTTTAATAAACTTAGTATCTAAAATTTGTATTTTTTTTTTTTTTTTTTTTTTTTTTTGTGATCAAATAAAATTTATATGAAACTTTTAGAACCCCTTTTATTTATTTTATTTTTACATTTTTAAATTTATTTTCAAACCATTAATATAGCCAAAATTTATAGCATGTTTACGAAAATTCCATGGAATAAAACAAGATTATTAATTATTTTTTGTCTTTGTTTTTATAGAGAGTCCATCAGCAAAACGAAAAAGACAAGAAAGAGTTTATTCGAAGTCATCAAATAAATCCAAAAAATCCATTCTCGGCTCTGTACCAGCTCTGAAGTCTGTCAAGACCGTCACTAAACCACCTTCATTGATCACCATAGAGAAATTATCTTTAAAAAAATCTGAGAGTAAAGAGAAAGTTTCTCAAGCTACCCCTGAACTTACTATTGAAAAAATACCCTCCCAATCAAAATCAGAATCTATACCATCTTCATTATCAACAGATGCTAATAAAAATGAAACATTATCAATTGAAAAAATAATCGCATCAAAATCTCAAATTTCATTTATAAATAAATCTAAATCCGCTTCTAGTGAAAACCTACAAACACAGGAGATTCCTTCAAAACCAGAAATTGATGTCACTCCAGTGAAGGAGAAGTCAAGCATTTCGAAAACTACCCAAACGGTTATTGAAAAATTAACGGCTAAATTAAATCCCTCTTCAATTACTATTGAGAAGTGTACAAAATCAGATGGATTAAAGAGTGAAAAAGAAGTTAAAGAGCCTTCAATAAGTATAGAGAAAATTGCAACGACAAAATCTGATTCTGTAGCTAAAGATAAAGATGAAATTAATATTACTACATCAGAGATTAAAGTACCTTTAAGTGAAAAAGGTAAAATATTAGATAAGCCTCCTCCATTACTTACAATTTCATCTATAAAATCAGCAGATAAAAATAATGAAAACAAAAGCACGGATAAAACATCTAAAGAAAAGCCTCATATTTCTAAAACTGATAAATTATCTATTGAAACTAAAACATCCAAAGAAAAACTTCCAATTTCTAAAAATGATACACCAGAAACTAAATCTATAAAATCCGTTGAGAAAAAGGCTCCTGCTAAAGAGAGTACCCCTGCTAAAGAGAAAAGTGTCCTTGTTAAAGAGAGTACTCTTGTTAAAGAGAAGAATGCACCTGTTAAAGAGACTCCTACTCCTGCTAAAGAGAAAAAGGCTCCTGCTAAAGAGAGTACCCCTGCTAAAGAGAAAAGTGTCCTTGTTAAAGAGAGTACTCTTGTTAAAGAGAAGAGTGCACCTGTTAAAGAGACTCCTACTCCTGCTAAAGAGAAAAAGGCTCCTGCTAAAGAGAGTACTCCTGCTAAAGAGAAAAGCGCTCCTGCTAAAGAGAGTACCCCTGCTAAAGAAAAAACTGTCCCTGTTAAAGAGAGTACTCTTGCTAAAGAGAAGAGTGCACCTGTTAAAGAGAGTACTCCTGCTAAAGAGAAGAGTGCACCTGTTAAAGAGAAGTAGGCTCCTGCTAAAGAGAGTACCCCTGCTAAAGAGAAAAGTGTCCTTGTTAAAGAGAGTACTCTTGCTAAAGAGAAGAGTGCACCTGTTAAAGAGAGTACTCCTGCTAAAGAGAAGAGTGCCCTTTAACTCCTCTAAAAGAACCCCTCTAAAGAAAAGTGTCCTTGTTAAAGAGAGTACTATTGTTAAAGAGAAAAATGTCCCTGTTAAAGAAAGTACTCCTGCTAAAGAGAAAAGTGACCCTGTTAAAGAGAGTACCCTTGCTAAAGAGAAAAGTGCACCTGATAATGAGAAAATCATTCCTACTAAAGAGCAAAGTCTCCCTCATAATGAGAAAAATGTCCCTACTAAAGAAAAAACCGATTCTGCTAAAGAGAAAAGTGCCCCTGTTAAAGAGAAGAGTATAAATGCCCCTGATAATGAGAAAACTCCTCCTGCTAAAGAGAAAAGTGCGCCTGTTAAAGAGAAAAGTACAAATGCCCCTGATAATGAGAAAACTCCTCCTGCTAAAGAGAAAATCACCCATGCTAAAGAGAAAAGTGTCCCTGTTAAAGATAAAAGTACACATGCTCCTGATAATGAGAAAACTGCTCCTGCTAAAGAGAAAAGCACCCCTGTTAAAGAGAAAAGTGCCTCTGATAATGAGAAAAGTGCTCCGGATAAAGGAGGCCCAGACAAAGAAAAAGATGCCCCTGATAATGAGAAAATCACTGCAACTAAAGAGAAAGTTGTCCCAGATAATGAGAAAAGCACCTCATCCAAAACTTCTGAAGAAACTTCCCAAGAGAAAACAGAAATACATGAAGTTGCTTCAACTTCAAAGCATATTGAAAATCCATCTCTAGAACTCTCCTTTTCGAAATCAATTGAACAAAATCCTCCATTAAAGACATATAAAAAGAAATCACCTAGAATTACTAGTTTGAAATTAATGCAAATGTCAAATGAAAAATTAGCAAGTAGTAAGGAAAATCAGGCAACAATTGACAACAGTCCAATTACGATTACAAGTGAAAAAATAACAATCAAGAGTGAAACAGCGACAACATCAAGAGTTGATGTTAAAACTGAAGATCAAATAACAAGTAAGGATGAAACAGTAACTTTAACAGTTGATAAACCAACAAATGAAAAACAAAAAGTATCTAGTGAAAGAGTAATAATATCAAAAGTTGATAAACCATCTACTTCTACATCAAGTACGAATGATAAAACTATTAACATCAAAAAAGTAAAGGCATCATCATCTACCGAAGAGACTGATCCGTTATGTATTATCAAAATTGAAAAAGCCTCACCAAAAAGAGAGAAACCAGTAACACGAACAAGTTCAAAATCAGCATCTACAATAACAATTGATGATAGTCCAGAAAGTCCTAAACGCAAACTTGGAAGACCACCAAAAGGATCTAAAAAAACAGAAAAAATTCCCTTTTCAAAACGGATGGAAATGAAAGAACAGAATCCATCTGATGAACAACCATCAACATCCAAATCGGATGAGAGAACACCATCACCGCCACCATTTTTCAAACGAATCAAAGATGAAGAATTTGTATGCCCGAAATGTTCTAAGGTAAGTGCTGAATATAACGCTCACTATCGTCATTTGAAATACGAATGCGAGAAACAATACGAATGTTCCAATTGTCCTCGGACGTTCGTTGAAGAATCTCATTTACGAATGCATGAACGGATTCATAAAGGTCCTGCTCTTGATGCTCCTGGGACATTCCATTGCGACAATTGTCAACAGACATTCCAATTCAAAAGCTCTTTAATCAATCATATAAGTTTCTTATGCGGACGTGAATTTGAATGTTCTTTTTGTTTGATGCGATTTAAAACTAAAGAATTATTAGATCTGCATCTGAATAGCTATCATCCTGATAAATTGAAGAGTGATGAGGATCCGTTAGAAATTAAAGCAAAAAAACGTAAAATTATGTAAAATCTTTTTATTTTTATTTTTTTTTCTCCTTATTAATAAAGTTATATTTTTAAGTAAGTTAGATAACTAAAAAGAGATTAATAATAATTAACATCACAATGAATTTCTTTGTAATTTTAATATGAAACAAAGCTCATTCTAGTATCAACAATACGCGTTGTTTTTAGCCCGATAGTATAAGCACAGAACTTAGTGATTGAAATTATCGTTACGTACTTTCAGGCCTTGAAAGCTGAATGAGCTCTATTTAGTTTGTAAGCAACTTTTTTTTTCTCATAATCAATGTATTTTGTTGAATTAAAATAAAATATGTATTTTCTTTTTCAAAAAATAAAAAATTGTATTTCAAATTCAAAAAAAAAAAAAAAAAAGGTTGCGAGTTTACTGCTGAGAAAATTTCTGAATTTTGTTGAAATGTTTAAAGGAAAAATTATTTTCAGACAATGTTAGATCTACATAATTGGAATAAATTAAATTTACAGGAAATATGATATTTCAGTCGAAATAAGAATTGAATAAAATTTTATTGAACAAAGTAATCAATTCTCAAATTTCTCGACTATCTATAGATATATTATATACAAATTTATAATTATAATGGAAAATTGGAGATATCATCAAAATCTCTAGGTTAATAAAACTCCCAGAATAAGACGTTTCGGCCTGAATTTATTTGGCCATCTTCAGTTATTGTATATTACTCCCAATAACTGAAGATGGCCAAATAAATTCAGGCCGAAACGTCTTATTCTGGGAGTTTTATTAACCTAGAAATTTGGATGATATCTCCAAATCTCCATTATAATCACATCACAGTCAAAACCTCAAAAAGCAACAAATTTATAATTCGCTAATGTCCGTCCGTCTGTCTGTCACGCTCTATTTAGGCAACTTCCTGTTGGAATTTCGAAACCAAATTTTACATGCTTAAAGAGGCCTTTTTTATGAATTACAGGAAAATTATTAACTTTTTGAGTTATTAATTCCTATAAGTTACGATTTCTCCCAAAGGAAATGTATGAGGAAACATTTATGTATTCTTTGCATTTATATATTCTATGAATATAAACATATTCTCAAGCAGCCAATGGTTCCTTACAAAAATTTTTTGGCCAAATTGATACGCTGTTAAGTAACTCTATCGTCTGTAAATAGAAATTTTTTCAGCAAAACACTCCCAATCTTCGAGTTCATTGTCTTATTTGCTTCCTTCCCTACTTACATCTGAATTTATTTTTTAAACGAATCTTTTAAATACACATATAACCAGTAGATTCATTCTTGGACCGTAGAAGGTGTTAAATTCAAATAAGACAAAACAATTTTTTTTTAAATTATCTTGATTTATTTTAGCTTGGCTGACAAGCATGCGCAAGACTTGTTTCGTCAACAAAACTGCCTTCTTCAGAGCCATGAACTACAATACAAGAATACAATTACAAAGTTTTCTTACAATAAATCAAGATTTTTCTTTTTGCAAGGTTTTAAGATTTTTCGTAGAATAATTACGAAAAGAAAAATCTTGATTTATTGTAAGAAAACTTTGTAATTGTATTTTTGTTAATGCAGTTCATGGCTCTGAAGAAGGCAGTTTTGTTGACGTAACAAGTCTAATTGCGCATGCTTGTCAGTTAAGCCAAAAATACTCTGAAAAATAAATCAAGATAATTAAAAAAAAAAAAAAATTGTTTTGTCTTATTTGAATTTAACACCTTCTACGGTCCAAGAATGAATCTACCGGTTTATGTGTACAATTTAAAATTTACTGGTATTTATTTAAAACGTCGTCGTATACATTCAGTGGCGTCATTTTTTTGGGGGGGGGGGGCAGGGGGGCATTTGCCCTGAGGTCTGATTTTTATAAAATTTTATATAATTCTTAATTCTTAAATAAAATATATCTACAAGGACACAAACTGAACAAAATTAAACAATTAATTAAATTAAATATCTTTTGGCCAAATTTGAGAACCTATTTGTAGGTAAATTTTAAGAAAAAAAAAAAAATGTGTGCCCCCCAAGAAAAAGTTGAAATGACGCCACTGTATACATTATTTTATTTCCTGTAATATGTTATGAACTTTTATTTTTTAATAATAGTAAAGGACAAGATCGTGCGGTATTCATGGGAGGGGTTGAATTTTTATTTTTCAACCAAATAAAACTTTTCCCTTTACTCTCATCCAGTATGGCATTATCATACATGGCCGAAACGTTCCACGAAGAAGCAAGCATAATACATTACTTTAATTTTCTTTGAACTTTAAAGAATCAATTAATAGGCCTATTGATTTTCTGTTACCTTTCACTGTGTGTTTTTTAATAATATTAGAGCCTATCTATTTTTTTTTTTTTAATAAATAAATAAATAATAATACGATTGACTTATAAATGAACATCAAAATAATAAAAATAAATAAATATTAAATGTTAATACATATTATATACATACACTTAATATAAATACAATACTGTTATTTTTTTTTCTTTAGTTTAGTATAAAGTAGTTTTTTTCTGAATTTCTTTTTTTAGATATAAGTAAAAAAAAAAATTTCGTCAATGTTGCCATATATTTTCATAGTTTAGAATCCCCCCCTTAATAAATAAGATTTATTCACAAACGAAACAAATTTTTACAAAAAAAATAAGTTTTTTTATTGCGGTGTCGTAGAATGAATTGAGGCATAACAGATGACCTGTCTATGACACTGCAATAAAATGAAAATTTTTACATTTGGAAAATTAAATTTGTTTCGTTCCACATTTATTTTGTATTTCTTTATAATATATTTGTATAAAAAAAGAATTAACTCTGAATTATATGTTCTATATATATATATATACAGGGTAAAAATGTAATCTATAATCTAATCAATGGGATTGATATACTTATAATTTGCTTTTCTTTTTACTAATAAAATAAGGTGGTATTTTTTTTTTTCTTTTTTTTCAATTCTATAAAAATATTTTAATAAATAAGATTAATTCAGAATGTAAAATATAAATAAAAATTTTGAAATTTTATTTATTTATTTATTTTTTTATTAAATACATTACCTACTTTAATCCTCTATTAAGGGAAAGTAGCCGATTATCGGATAATTTTTGTTTTTACTAAATAAAAAGTAACTAAAACTTTTTTGTAATTTTACAATTGTTTAGGAAGCATATTTCCTACACAAAAACCTACTAAATTTAGTAAATCTTTCCAAAAACCATTTACAAATGTATTGTAATTTTCGAAAGCCGTTTGAAAATTAGAATGAAAATGTGTTGTAATTTTAGAATGACATTTGAAAATTAGAGTGTAATTGTGTGGTAATTTGTGAATTTCCAAACTGCTTTCGAAAAAAATACAATTTTTAACGAAAATGACTATACAATATTTGCAAAATTGCAATACAAACTCTATTTTTCGAAGAAAATTGACATTTAAAATTTTTTTTTTTTTTTTTTTTTGTAAATATTGGAACGCATACATTAGTAAATTTAGCAGATAAATGCAGAGTAATTATCATTTACAAGGAAAATTTGTAAATTTAGTATTCCAAAACACGCTAAAATTAAGATTTTTTTTTTACAGTGTACTAGCAACATGATTTTTGACTATATTTTGATTTCTAAACAAAATACACTTAATTATGTACTAGACTAGACTAAACAATCTAAAAGCAATATTAATTTTTTATAATTTTTAAATTTTGAAAAATGGGCTCCTAATATCGGATGACGGGTCACCTCAATATCGGATAGGGAAATAAACCGTGAAAACAACATTTGAGAAAAAGCAGTTGAAAAAAAGTTTATTAAGAGGGATAAAATCAGAGTACAAGATTCAAATTCTGTGCTGTGAGTGTTTTGAACAGGGCGGAACTAGGAGATTTTTTAAGGGGGGCAAAATTTAATTTGCCGCCCCTCCTTAAAATTTTCCCTGATCTCAAAAATTTTTCTGCGAATTTTTTTTTTTTCGCGGAATCAAATTTTCCCGTCCGAAAAAATATTTTACCTTTTTTTTAGAGACCAAATTTCCGCCCCCTGATATCTCCCCCGGGCACGTGCACCCACTCCCCCCCCTAGATCCGCCCTGGTTTTGAAGAGCCTTTCTCACAGTTAAAAGTTTTCCATCCTTTCTCATCTGATCCAGAACAATACACATCTTATCCACTGTTGGGCGTGTTTATCTTGTATGGTTGAAGACAGTGAATACACTCTTCATCTCCTCTGTCCTCGTTGTCTATGGATATCTGATATTAGGCAACCCAAAACTATCCGATAATAGGAGCCAATATGTTTTTACCTATTCTCGAAACCAGAACAGCAAGCTAAAAAAATAAGTGTATATTAAAATTAACGTTTTTCTCCAATGTAATTACCACCATAGCAGTTTGAACATAACACTTTTGAAAGTTGTAGAATAGCTGTGAAGTGAATCCTCTAAAATATTCATAAATTCACAAACCAAACATATATTTTTCACCACTTGTACTCACAATTGAAAAGTCCACTCAACGTCACAATAGGATAGAGGTACTAGTTACAATTTTTTTCGCTTCGTTGCATCATAAAGGAGAGCCAGAACCTTGGTATCCGATAATCGGCTACTTTCCCTTATTATTTGTTTCTAGAAATAGCAATTGTTTCTCACTCGCTGTGACGTAACGGTTCAGACACATTCATGGGCGTATCCAGGGAGGGGCAAAGAGAACAGCTGCCCCCTTCCAAAATTGAAATAAAAATAAAATTCCTGTTCTTATTTTTTTTTTCAGCTATGAGTTAATAAATATTAATTGTATAAAAACATTATTTCAATGAATATAAGTTATAAGAACTTATAAATTATTATTAAGTGACTGAAGTCTCCTCGGTATAAAAAAAAACTTTAGAAACACACCAAGTTTTGTAATTATTAGTATCGTATATTCGGAAGTTACTTAAAAAAAAAAAACAGCTCTGGTTGCTGTTTGCAAGGATATAAAATAAAATATTTTTTCTTTTCAAGTTCCTGGCTATTGATTGATATGTGCACTTAAAAAAAAAAAAAAAAAACAGTTTCGGCCACTTACTGGCTCATCAGGCCTAAAATTATAAAACAATAAAATAACAATTAACAATAAGAAAAAACATTTTTTCACTGTTTTATAAAATTCTAGGCCTGATGATGGCCCATAAGGGGCTGAAACTGTTTTTTTTTTTTTTTTTTTAGTGCAAATATCAATAGCCAAGATACTGACAAGAGAAAATTTAAGATGCAAAATTGCGAGATATGTTTGTGCTTAAGATTGGGCGGTGCCCTAGGATAAGGATAGTCCACCCGCCACAGTTTCGACTCCTTGCCATCTTTAGGTTAATAAATAAATAAAAAAGATATATAATTAATTCAAATTGCTCCGAAGTTAATGTATATCAAATAGTTGAGTGCACTACTATTGTAAAGGATAAGGACGCAACCAGGATTTGTTTCTGGGGGGGGGGGTGATTTATTTTATGGGACTAGCCACGCCGACCGCCGAAAGGGAACTCGCCGGCGGTGGACTTTGGCCTTTTTTTAATTTAAATAATACTCAAATTTCAAATAAGTGTTAATAATCTTTAGTTACCGGTAATCTTATATTGATGTCCTTTTTGATTTTTACTTTTTATGAAGGATAATAAAATAAAATAAAATGGGGGTCAAACCTCCATTCCCTGTTGCGCCACTGGTAAGGGATGTTAGTGTCCTTGAGGAACAAAATGTCGGAGAATAAAGAGACTTAGGCTGTATAAAGTTCCTCTGTTTTTTTTTTTTTTTAATTCAGCTATTAATACAATTATTTTTTGGACCCTAAAGATTATAAGTAGTATAAGTAAGGGAAGTGATATTAATAATTAATGAGAAAAAAAAACAAACAAACAAAATGGAGCCTCCGTTTGCAAAGAAAAAAATAATTTGAAGAGTTCGACGATAAATTTCCAATTATTTGTTTGTAATACTGTACTTTGCGAAGCAGATAAAAGTTTGTAATACTTTGCGAGGCAGATAAAAAAAAAATATAATCCTCTTTATTATGAGCACCGAAGAATAAACAATACTTTTTCTTAGGATAAGAGAAAGTAAAAAATCGTTTTTCTAATTCTGAATTTTGTTTTAAGAATAAAGAGATTGTTTAATAATTTGTTTTTATCAGAAAAACAAAAACTTAAATTTGGCAATAATTATGCAAGAAGTTAATTTATTAATTTTTCCACAACTACTAATAATAGCATTAAGTGAAGCAAAAAATAGACAGTTTGGAGATTCTTGGTTTCCAATCGCGAACCTCCTCAACACCAAATTTAATCATTTCTTTTTTTTTAAATTTAATTAATGAATTGTTTTTCAGGATATCTGATCGCGTTTGTACCAACAACAACGAAAGAAAAAATGAAAACCTTTCATCATCATGAAACGCCTCAAAAATGTCCGAAATGTTTTAAAGAATACAAGAATCGAAATTCATTGTCCAATCATGTGACATATGAGTGTGGAACAAAGAGGAGATTTAAATGTAGCCACTGCAATTATATCGCTCACCGGCCAAGCACTCTCAAACGACATATCAAATACCGCCATTTGAATCCACTCTAATAAAGGGTAGATGGCCCACGGGCTTGGTGTAGGGGTTAGCGTACTAACCTCGTATACCAAAATTCGCAGGTTCGGACCCCAGGCAGTCCGATGATTTTATTTAAGCCATTTGGATACAAAATTGCTTAAATAAGAATTGCCTGGACCCCCAATATGTATATTAATCAATAACGGATATCGTCAAAGTCTTATATGGCCTGAGTTGCCGAAAAGACTGTGTGAGTGTGAGTGTGAATGAGAAAAAAGTGTGAGTGTTTAAAAAAAAAAAGGGTAAATGTTCCCTTCCCGTCCTGAAGAAGGCTTGATAAGGAAATTAATTTTCGGACTTTTTGGCAAAGAAAAATAATTTTTTTTTTTTTTTGAATTTTAAATGCAACAAATATTTTCCTTTGTTCAAAAATTCTATCGAAAATTAATTTTAATAACTGAAAACGAGGTGAAAATTTCTCAGATTACAATTCAGTTGTAACGCGATATATAAAAAAAGAAGTGAATACGCCTAGAAGTACTGTCTTTTTGATGTAATGATTTTGTAGAGGTTAGATTTTTTTAAGGGGCCAAAAAAATATATTCGGGTGAAGGGAAACCGATTGAGTACACTAAGGGGCAAGCGGATTGCCTAGAGACCTCCTTAAGGAGCAAGCGGATTGTTTAGAGACCCCCTTAGTGCTAGAGTATCGCTGCTATTCAGCTTGTTTGGCAAATTCAAACCTTATGTTTTACTAGCGTTTATTTTGTTCATTTTTTTAACTTTCTTTAATAAAAAATTTATCAAATTTTCTTTCTTTTATATTTTCATGCCTAGTAATTCAATTCTGTTTAGTATTTTTCATTTTGACAATAGTGTGGTTAAACACTCTTTATATATAATTTAATTTCTTAGCTTAACGTAATTTTATCTATAGTACAGTTACAAAAATACAATTTTAATATCACTAAACAATTTTTTTTTCAAGATTTATTTAGATAACAAAAGAAAAGAATAGCAACTAGATAATATTTCATTTATTAGGCTCTGACGTTTCAGTCTTGGTCAAGACCATCCTTCCGCAGCTCTGAAGATGCTCTTGACCAAGACCGAAATAAATAAAATATTATCTAGCTGCTATTCTATTCTTTATACATTAACGACTATCCAGCTATAAAATCCAAATCTTGTAAAAAAAAATTGTTTAGTCTTGGTCAAGACTATCCTCCCGCCTTCCAGCTCTTGACCATGACCGAAACGTCAGCATAGAGGGCCTAATAAATGAAATATTATCTACTTCTATTCTTTTCTTTATACAATTATTATACAAATTAACTGTCTTTTTATTACAAATGTAATGTTGTGCCATCTAGCGCTCAAATTTTTAATTATTGTTTAAATAAGACCGCCAGAATTTCATAACAATAAGAAACAATTTTCGTGAGTATGTTTATTTGTTGGGAGAACAAACTTTTCATGACCTCCGGGAATCGAACCTAGGATCTCCAGTCTATCCGGTGTGCGTCCCTTTGCCATCAAACTCATATTTCATTATATTTCTATATGGTTTTGCAATTTATTTTTATTTTTTATCTTTTCGCCATCTTAGGTCTGTTAGAAGCTTAGAAGTTGAATACCAAGTCAATAACGTATTTTGGTGGGCACACACACACACACACACGGATATATTATTTAATCAGCTTCACTTCATAAATTAATTAAATGAAAGTCTCCAGACCTCTAGACGTATTCATGTTATCAGTTCATGCACACTTTACATTATTTTTCTTTATCTCTAACACCATCAATAGTTGTAGTATATTACGTGGAGAAGCCAATCTTTTAAATTTAAAATAAAATGTATTTTTGAAATTTTTAAAATATAAATATTTCTCCACTCTACTCTACTGAAACACAAAACGCACTAACTATCTTGCCTACAAATTGATGTAAATATTATTGTAAATACACACACATAATATATCCACACAATAAAACGATAAAATTATTTTATTAAAAAAATCTTTCTGTTTTTTTTTCCTCATTTCCATATTTCTTTCTTTATTAAGCAAATTACAGATTGATTGCCCTTTTGTGACGTATCGAACCTGGATCATATTACACTCTAAATAAAATAAGCAACTTTGTTAAAAACAAGCAGCCTAATAAAAAAAAGTCTGAAATATGAGACGTTTCTGAAATACTGACATAATAGATATTGTAATATTGTTGAATTTATTTTTTTTCATACCAATCTAGTTTATATTTTTATCATTTATTTCATTTCTTTCTTTTTTTTTTTTGTTGATTTTAAATACATAGGCTTAATACAGAATATTCAGAATTGTAATATAATGTTAAACAAATTTTGTATTGTATTTTGTGAAAAAATTTGGTTTTAAAGAGACAAAGGAAAGGTTTTCTCAAGTAAAAGATAAACGACCCTACAAAAGGTATTGTTTATTGGGGAGGGAGAATTTTTGAAGCAGGCTGGTAGGTAAGACAGTACAGGGACAGAGTGTGTGCTTCTGAAGAACTTACTTCACATGTGTTGTGAAGCGCGGCATAGGTCCATCTGGTGAACCCTGGGAACGGTTGGTGATAAACTTTATACAAGTGTTTTTTTTTTTTTTTTTTTACTGAGGTGAAAATTAATGGAGATTTTTTCTCCTGAGTGTTCATTCAAATCTGGAGAGTCTCCTGCTTCCTGGAATTGTGCGCCTGTCAGGATAACCGATGAAGTACAATATAAGAAGCCCACCTGAGATAAAACATCGGCAGTCAACCCCACTGTGTGTAAAATTGGAGAGATTCCTATAAACTTGCTTTAAGCATCGGTAACTTATTCAAATCTTTATTGAACCTGGATTAATGAATCCGAGCCCCATCTATGATGTCTCTAAGGAAAAAAAATAATAAAAATTTATTTATATAACAAATCTCATTATTTTTAATTTGGGAGAGTTTAATTATTTAATTATTTGAATTCATTTTAATTGGCTTTAATTTTTCATTTGAATTTAATTTTTCATAGAATAAGACAAAACTCAATGCTTTCCAATGGGCAAATTCTGAATTTTTTGCGCTTGCCCTTTTGAAAATTGTGGGGACCCGAGTATCTTTGCTGGACTCTCCATAACGTCCTCTAAAAGACTGCAAAATTTCGTTTAAAAATTCCAACAGGAAGTTGGACAAACAGAGAGTAACAGATGGATAGACAGACGGCTATTATATATATAGAATATTCAAGTCTAGTCTGTAGCACCAAAATCTATATTCTATCATGTTTATTTAAATTCATTTTTTTTCTTGATTAATTTTATTTTTCTATCCTTTCCTTCCAGCGCTAAATAATTGTTCTACATTTTTGTTTAAATTTATTTCCTACAAGTTTTATTATTTAATTCTTTCTCTTTCCGTAAGTACTTGATCCCCCAACCATAATTCCGACAGGCGGATACATCCATCAGCCCCTAATTTTCATTTATATCACTTCATCAACCTTAAATCAGCGTCCCCGTCATATGCGGGAATTATAGCGAGCAGATTGCTTTTTTTAATTCTTAATTTTCCAAATTTTAAATTTTCACATTCCTGTCCATTTAGCTCCCCCTCCCTCCCCTCCCACATTCCCGAGGGCCGATAGAAATTAGAAAAAACGTTCACATGTTTAGAAATTACTCAAATTGCCAGCTAGACAGTTAGAAGGTCAGGTACTAGTCATTAGTCAAAAATAAATAATAAAAAAAAAGTTGGTACTATACTACCTGTTTTTTAGTACAATATGTCCCATTATCTCATTCTCAACCTGTCTGAAAGAGCATAATAAAAAAAAAAAGGTTTTTGTGTAAGAAAGTGTTTAAGTACACGAAAGGACATTGTTATTCTTTGAAGGAAGATTTTGTTAATAATGCTTGCTAAATACAATAGTGACAGGGTCTAAATGGCCTTTGATACCGAAAAAGACCTTATGTTAAATAAAATTAAAATGAAATTTACATTGCTTTGAGGCTTTAAGTTTCATAATACATATTTATAAAGTTTTTATTATTATTATTGTTGTTGTATTTTATTTTGCATGAATTATTTATATTTTTTTCAATTTAAGAAAGTATATATTTTATAAAACCCATGCTTTTAAAATATTTATTATAATTTTAATTTTTTTTATCCATATACAATAGTATACGAATGTTTGGTTTTCTAATGACTCCTGATGAAGAGAGCGAAACGTCGACAACAAATAAAAAACAATTAATAAAACTTTTATTTATTTAATTACCTTTGGTTGACCTTCATTCTTCATAATATACAAATTTAATTTATTATTTGTTATTATTATACTCTATACTGTATATTATAATAGTTATTTTCTCTATTTTTTGTTTATTTAATTTTATTTACTATATAATATATTTATACTAAATTTAACTGTAATAGGAAATTTTATTTGTTACTTTGTATTTTATTTAGGAATATAAAACTTATTTTCTTTTAATTTATTGTAAAATTAAATTTATTCATGGTCTCATATTTCAAAGGATTTTTATTTGGCTGCTTGTTTATTCTAAAATAAAATAAATCAGCTATTACATTTCCCAGTCATGTATTCTCACTTACTATTTGATTAATTCTCAGTCGAATTCGTAAATATCAATTTGAGTGATCACTATTTTTAATTTCTTTCTATAGTTCACCATATAAAAATTTAAATTAGATTTTGAGTTATTTACCTTAAACTGGTAAAAAAATAAAATAAAATAAAACACTCTCGGGAGTTGAACCAACGCACTCCTGATTAGAATCATCGGTTCAAATCCCGCGAGTGCCTTATTTTTTTTTTATCTCAAATTCTAATTTGTTACCATCTCACTAGAAAAAAAAAGTATTTATCATTTTGCTTATCCAAATAATCCAATTTATTTATTTAGTATTCAAAAAAAAATAATTTGCCAGTTCCAGGATTTTTATTCTCAAGATATCCAACAAGCAACACCGAGTTCCATGCTTTTTGTCCGAAATGTAACAAAGGATACAAGAATCCAAACTCATTATCGAATCATGTCACGTACGAATGTGGCGAAGGAAGGCGATTCGCGTGTCCATTTTGTGAATATCGCGGAACACGACCCAGTTCTTTAAGAAGTCATCTGAAACGGTACCATCATGTCACATAAACATCATCCCTCACCTCTTCTTTAACATAACATACATGTTGATTTTGTTAACAAAACAAAATAATAAAATTCCTAATTTATAACAAGTCTATTATTGTAGTATAAGAGTGTGAGTGAATTTATTTGTAATTTTAACAAACTTTCTATCATTTATTACTCTACTTTTGCTCTTAGACAATTTTCTTCATTCCTACAATTTCTTAGAGGTCTTGTAATAACAATCTGACGTCAGACATCACTTGTGCATGTACAATAGAGTCTATTGACCTGTCCTACTTGAAAAGGAACTTACTTGGCCTGGGTTTTTACAGGTAGTAAGCCATCACATTATTATTTACATATTTTCGAACAACGTTTCGGCTATTTTTATTGTAAAAAACGAATTTAGAGGCTTCATTTTTGGCTGCTCTTCTCCAATTCTTTGACACATCACTTCAGTAATATATTATATTATATACTGAAGTAATTTTTTAGTCAAATTAATTAATTTATATTTAAAATTTGGTAAAATTTCTTGCTAAATTTTTTAAATATGAATAACAAACATTTATGAACTGGAAAATTCTAACTTATGATGTGTTAATTCCAGCCTGAAGATGGAGTCGTTGAATCTCCGAAACTGTAACTCTATACAGAAACAGCCGCAATAAATTCCACCTAAAACAAAATTTGTTTTTAATATTGTTTAGTTGTATTTGAAAGGTTGCGAAGCAGAGACTGGTAGCCAAATTTTTTCTTTAAATATTTTATTGGACCGACGTTTCGGCCATCTTCAGGGCCCAATAATTGCAAGATCCCTCACCTAATGAGCTTCAATATACATAGCCTCCTAATGCAAAATATATCTACTTTCTTGACACTTATTCGAAGATTGCTTGAAAGTGGGCCCAATAAAATATTTAAAGAAAAAAATTTAGCTGCCAGTATCTGCTTCGCAAGCCTTCCTTGATAAAATTGTTTTAATTTTATTTTGTCTAAGAGAAAATCTAGAGTAATTAAAAGAAAATCGCATGAAAAATAAAATTCTTTTTACCTTTATTCAACAGGCCATCACAATTAACAATAAATAAATAAATAATTTATTTATTCATCAATCTACTTCTATAATTATTATTCTTTCTAAAATCAGTATTATTATTTTCAGGCATAGTGCAGAACTTCGTTTACCAACAATTGGAAACAATTGACTCGCCAAGACGTTGTCCGAAATGTTTCAAAGAATACAAGAACCGTAACTCGTTATCCAATCATTTGTATTATGAGTGCGGAATTGAAAAACAATTTGCGTGTGCACAGTGCGATTACAGAGGACAAAGACCAAGTCATTTGAAAAGACATATAATTACAAGACATTCAAATAAATTACAAAATATTTTGTATTAAAAAAAAAACAAAATTGTAATATTTATATAAGTGGAATTTTCTAAAAAAATTTTAAATTTTTTTAGAACTGTCTGCACTGAGCATCCTAAAACTAAAGAAATATAATTAAGTGTTAAATTATTCTTAATGTGGAAGGTTGATTTACAACGTTTTGATCATTCTTTTGTTCTTCTTCAGACTTAAATTATGTTGTAGTCACAAAATACTGAGAAATCTTATATTCTAGCCCAATTTCTTTCATGCGTATATATAAATAATTTAATATTATTGTGATATTTTAAAAATATTTTTATGTATTTAACAACAATTGAACTTCAATATCTTTTTTTTAACATATTCTCTTTAATGTTTTATTCGGTAAATTACATGTAAAAATACAAAGTGATATTGTTTCAAATTGTATCATTTCTGTAAATCAAACATATCATTTTGTATTTTTACTTTTAATTTTTTTTTTCCTAACCATTTTGTATCTGTTTGTATTTTTTTTTTTAAAGTCTTTTAGACCCACTCCCTGATTGGTAAAAATTTCAATTGAAATAAATTTTTTCGCCTTGTACGGGATTCCAACTCTCGACCAGAAGCCAATCCTATCTGTTTGTAGCTAGAAAGTTCAGTTTTAATTTAAAAATTTTCTAGTTAAAAAAAAAAACATTTTGTTATAAAGAAAAACTAGAGAAATTTTTTGGACTTGTTCATATCGAAAAAAATACAATGAAAATAAAAAAAGTGATTTTTTTATTATTATATTAAAAATAAATCTTATATTTTTCAAAAAAATAAATAAAATTGTAAAAAAAATAAATAAAATTGTTAAAAAAAAATAAATAAAATTGTAAAATCTTTATATAAAATTTATATAAAAAAATAACAATTTGTATTATTTATTATTATTTAAATTTGTATTTGCATTTATTGAGTTTTAATATTATTATTCTAACAAATATTTAAATTTTTTTTTTTTTTTTTTCAATTTTACTTTAATACGTAAAATTATTTTCTTTAACACAAATATTCTTTTTGCATGTTAAATTTTACTCTTCTCGAATATGTTTATTAAGGATTTTGTGGTTTGTATTATTATTATTATTATTATTATTGGGAGTTTTTAATTATAGATCAGATTTTGTTATTTATTATTTATTATTAAAAATATAAATACTGTATAATTTTTCAACTCCTTATTCTGCAGTTGTTTTCAATAACTGTGCATTCGCTTCGACTCAAGCGAACTAACCTCTAAGGGAATGTGCATTTTATATGCAATGAACTCAGCGACATCTACAATCATTCCCTTGAAGTGAGACATATTGTAGATGGAGCTGACGTCATTGTATATAAAATGCACTAAGTTACCTTAAGTAGTTCACTTGAGTCGGAGCAAGTTCATAGTACTTGAAAACGACTGCAAAATAATTTAGTCGAAACGTTGTACAGTATTTATATTTTATTCTTCTCTTTTAATTCTCTTATCTTGTCTAATTTCTAACTATTCTAACTAATCAAAAATCCTCCTGGACCTCTTATCCGTTATTTCTATTTTTTTTTTTTTTTTTTACCATTTATGTCGTTTAGTTCTTTTAAAACATTTTTTTTTTTTTTAGAAAATTATTGTTCCTTTTCTATGTTCTCAACTTAATTCAACTCTTTAAACTGTGTCCCAATTTAATGGTTATTTCATCTCTTTGAATTTTCATCATTTTTTTTTTTTTTTTTTTTAGCTATGAAAAGTAATCTTCCCGTCATCAAAAAAACTTGGTCAATTGTAAATGACCCATTTCTAACTAGGAAATTAACAAACTCAACGACATATACAAATCAGAAAATTTAAAGAAATTTAAATTTAAAGGATTCCCTATAGGCAATTTGGAGAAATTCTTGAAATTAGAAGAACTTTTAAAAAACAAAGAATATTACATAAAATTGGTAAAGTATTGGGCTATAAATTACGTAAAAATTAATAGACAGGGACAGTGGCGGATCCAAAGGAGTTTCTCGGTGGGGGGGGGGTAATCTGGTGTGACTGGTCGCACAGCACACAATTTTTTTCTTATTATCGGTAATTTAAAAGGTGCATTCTGTAGTTGTTTATCAGAATATATATACAAATCAAATTTTTAAGTATTAGTTTTTAAAATACAATTTTTTCCCTAAAAAATATATTTTTCTCAAGTCTCGGGGGGGGGGGGGGGGGTAATTAACCCCTTCCCCCCCTTTGTATCCGCCCTTGGACAGGGATTTGTTTTCCTAAAGGATTATAATTATGCTAGCCCCTACACCCGCTTACGGTGAGTGTCCGTCTGTTTGTTTTGATCCAGTCTGAGCCCCATCCCCGATCTCTCTGAGTATTATTTTTCATTTTAGAGATTTAATTATTTTAATTGACTTTAATGTATTATTTGGATTTATTTTTTCATAAGGCAAGACAACAATCTCAATGCTTTCCAATGGGCAAATCCTGGAATTTTTAGCGCTTTGGGGACCCGAGTATAAGTTCTCCTTAACGTCCTCCATAAGACTGCAAAATTTCGTTCCAAAATTCCAACGGGGTTAGTAAAACAGAGCGTGAAAGACAGACAGACTGACAGACGGACACTCCGCTATTAAATATATAGGCCCTATATAGATTTTATTAATATTGTATTATTAAATCATTCACAAACTTATAAGTATTTATAAAAATCTCTAAATAAAAAATTAAAATAAATTATTTACAAAGTTAATATTGGTACACTTTATAACAAAATAATTTAACGAAGAGGCGGATTAGGCTCGCGCCTGGGGCGGCAAATTTTAGGAACAAAACAGCTTATTTATAAACGTATATTTTTTTTTTTTTAATAGGCCCTAGTCTTTAAAAAACTAAAGGAACACTGTCTTGTTTTATTAAAAAGAGAGGAAAAATATAATAAAAGAATAATTTTTGTGTTTCTCAGTGTTGTTGGGGTGGTTGAAAAGGGGGTGGGGGCGGCAAGAGTCCATTGTCTAGAGGCGGCAAATGTCTAAATCCACCCCTGGTTTAACGATGTCCTATTGGGCAAAAAGACTCCATCATCATTGTCACAGTCAAATGTCCCACACAATTAGTTTAATATCTTTTTTTTTTTTTTTAGAAAAGACATTTAAAAAAAATAGGAGGATATGATAGCAGAGCGGTAATAAACAACATTTTTAAATATCTAATTGTGGATGAAGTCCAATATCTTTTTTCGTGGTGTGGCGCCAAAGGGAAGAGAAGTTTCGAAAGGACCAAAATTGCTCGAATGATTATCGGTATTATTCATGCTTTTTTATTAAATTTATAGATAACAATATTATTTTATTTATTTTTTTTAGAAATCGTAGAAGAAAATAAATTTCCGGATTTTACCTGGGTTAGGTGTAAAAATGAAATTTCCTCATGGCTAAAACATGCTAAAACTAGAATCGACAGAAAAAATAGGTAAGAAATACATCCCTCATCTTAAAAAATCCCCCCCCTATATATACACTGCGCTTCAATGAAAACGTAACATTTTGTCTCTTCTTAAGACCTGTTCTAATCTACCTTAATGATTCTCTTACTCAGGAAGATTTAATATGAAATTTCTTATGCATTTCTAAGTAGATTTAACACAAATCCATCATTTTATAAATAATTCATTTAAATAAAACAAGACAAAAATGCAAATTTTTTTCCCATTCAATTTCAAATTTTTTCCTTCGTTTTTCCCTTTTTTATTATAGACAAAATTTTTAATTAATATCCAACTTTTTATAATAAAAATTGTCTTTGTAAGGTTGTTGATGAAGAGTAAGACATCCCGAAACGTCTCGTAAAAAGCACTTTTTTATTTTAGGGTTAATACCTGACTTTCAAACCAAATAAATAATTTTTTTTTCTTTTTCTTTTCAGCAAAAATGATGAAAGCAAAAAAAAAGAGAGTATGTTTATAGGACTCTAAACTCTTTTTCACAGTGCCCTTTGAGAGAGAAAACTCATACCCCCGACAAGAAAATTTTTTTATAAATTTCCGAAATTAAATATCATATGATTTTGGATCTCACTCACAAGATTGTAGCATAACGTCAGGACGGAGCATGGATGTATCCAGCCCAAAACGAAAAGGGGGGGGGCGCAACTTTTTCATTTCATTTCTACAAATTCAGTTTTTTATTTTAGTTTAATTTTTTTTATATTTCAAATAAAAATTACAATTACATATTATTATTTTTAGTATACATATTTTTCTTTTTATATATAATTGTACTTTCATGTTTGTAAATGGACTCCTTTGTCTATAAGCAGCGAAATAAACAAAAAAATAACGTTTAAAGTTTCAACTTTAAAACTCTTCTTGAAATATGTATTAATAACAGAAAAAGATGACACACGTAATACGTATTAATTTATAATTAATAAATATTTTGAAACATATAACTGAGTGTTTTATTTGTATTAATATAAACAGGTCGTCAAAAATAGTGGAACACTTTGCAATAATGGGCCTCGGGCCCCCCGAAATGTTTGCTCGGCCCCGCAGCACGAAAATCCCAGGTTCCGCGAAACAGGGAAAATGTTCCTCGAACGGAACATGGGGAAAATTTTGGTTCTGCGAACGAAAAAAATTTAGCTTCTCTAAAAAAAAAAAAGGTAAAATATATTTTTACGGACGGGAAAAAATTTTGGTTCCGCGAAAAACAAAATTTTTGATAACAGCCCCCCCCCGAAAAAAATTTCTATATACGCCCCTGGCCAAATTTATTAAACATTTAATATTATATAAAATTTATGAACATGATAGGAAGAACCCATCCTCTTCTTCTCTCTCATCACTTGAATTTATTTCCCGGGCCATCTTCAGTACATATATGAAAATTTTAAGAGAGGTCGTCATAAAATGAAAAAAATTAGATTGCATGAGTTACATACATGCTGGTCGTTTTTTTTTTTTATATATAAATACATGTATCATGAACATGATATTTATTTTGGTTTCCTGAGAGCTTCTCGAGATTATTAATACTTAGCAGGTTGGATGCTGCTAATATTGATTGTTTCTCTTATATTTGTGGAAAACTTATCGACTATTTATTCGGTTCAGAAAACGAACCATTATCAAGGCCTGAAAAATGTAAATTTTATACATATTCTCTATTTGGAGAAAAGGAAGGACAATTTTGTATAACATAAAATTTATGCCTTGAATAAATACTGTACAAGATTTCGACTGCTTGTTCAGCAGTCGTTTTCAAATACTGTGCACTTGCTCCGACTTTAGCGAACTAACTGGAACTAACCTCTAAGGGATACCTAAGTGAAGTTAGCAGCATTTTATATGCAGTGAAGTTAGAAACATATGAAGTTAGCATCATCCTCATCAAGACACCATCATTTTTATTTAATAAAGATTGCACAAAATACTATTACTAATGGATTAATTTTGTGATAGTATTTTTTACAATCAATTTCAAAAAACTTATTGTAAGAATCAATGTAAACACTTGCTGTGATGATGGTGTCTAACTTCATGGAGATGATTGAATATGTTGCAAGGGCGGATCCAGTGGTGTTTCTTGGGGGGCGGGGGGCGGGGGTAATATGGTGTGACTGGTCGCACAGCACACAATTTTTTCTTAATTTCGGTAATTTAAAGGCGCATTCTGTACTTGTTTGCCAGAATATAAATACAAATCAAATTTTTAAAATTTTACATTAAAAATAATTTTGTTTTTTCGAAAAAATCTCGGAGGGAGGGGGGTAATTACCCCCCTAATTGTGATTGTTTGACTCGTGCCTTTCTAAGCGGGTCATTAATAAACATATTTATTCATTTATCAAGAGATTTCAGGCGTACCTTGAGATATTATTATTATTATTTTTTTTTATTATTTTGCACCATAATCCGTAAAATGAAATTAAAAAAAAAAAAATAAAACGTTTTTTAAATATAATTTTTAATTTTTACTATTTTATTTATTACCTCATGTTGGGACAGCAATTGAAGTTGTTATTAATACAATGTTACTTATTATTTAACTAAAAAAAAAAATTATTTTTAATAATTTCTTGCATGCAAAATCTCCCATATAATTTTTAGTAAAAATAAAAAATAAAAATATTTTATTTTTAGGCCACGAAATATTTCCGAGTGATTTTTCTTCTTCTTGCCTATTGACACCGAATATGTTTCATTCTCTAAGAAAACTAGCACGACGAAATGATGGCGGTCAGATTCGCAAACGATGCCATGTCTGTTATAAACGTCTGAGATTATCGATGGATCCGTACTCGGCAGCGAAAATGGCAAAAAAAGTCGACACCGAATGTACATCCTGTCTCAAGCCTTATTGTATTCCTTGCTTTGATTATGTGCACCAATCTTAATTTGTAATTAAAATTTATTTGATAAAAAAAAATTGTTTATTTTAATTTTTATTTCATTTCCTATTCTAGTCCCCAAGAAAAGCCGACGTTTCGAAGTCTAGCAACCCATCTTCAGAATATACTGCCTCCTGTAATCGTTGATTTTAGATAGGTGGGGTGTGACGCTCGAAACGTCGGCAATAAATGTATTTGTCTCTCAGGACGGGAAATCCCTAAAAGAGATGAAACTTCTACCACTACGCTAAAGCTAGAATTTTTCTATTTAAAAGTTAACTCAGTTTTTTTTGTGAGTTTGGATCCCAGACAGCATTTATTTAAATCATAATAAATGCCTGGATGTTTTGATGTCTATATGGCCTCAGATGCCGAAAAGGCTTTTTGTTCAGTTAAAGAATAAATTAACAAATAACTGTAAGCTTAATGGAGTCACAAATCACTTGTTTATAATAATTTTATTTAAATTAACGCTGATGTTTCGGCTCCAGGTGCAAGCCATCCTCAGAGCCAACTGACAATAATAGAATTAATTAATAATAAATTATTCAGAAGCTGGGATCGAAATGTCTCCCTTACCAGGTCCTGATGTCTTTGAAGAGTAAATTTTATTGTAAAGACTAAAATTGGAACAAAACGGTTCGTATAGTCGGCGCCACAAGTGCCTGAAAATCATACAAGTTCGTTGTCATTATATACGTACAATAATATTCCTAAACATAAAAATAAATATAAAATCGAAGGATGCATTTTTAATTAAAAATCAATTTTTCGTCCCCCCCCCCCAAAAAAAAAATATTTTAGCGTCCCCCACTTTAAGAATCACTGCATTAGATGATATTCTACTGCCTTGGAGGCATTGGATTGTATTCGAAAAGGAAGAAAGAAAAGATTTTTCTTTTTTTATAAAATAGGGAAGTTAGATAGGGTTTCAAATTCTTTTATTAACTTTATCCGAATTTCAACACTAGAAGTCTTGTATAAACTTCTGAAGATGACACTCCTAGTGTCTAAATACGGATAAAGTTAATAAAAAAAAATGTAATATTTTAAATTCCTTTTTTATGTTTCAACTAGTGCCAACGGTTGCCAGTATCAATTTAACACAATTTTTATAATGCTACATCAAATAGGTAGAAAGATTGAAAACCAGGGCTGACGTTTCGGTCACATATGGGACCATCTTCAGTGAATGACACTCATTCACTCTCTGTCCATGGTAGGATAATGATAAAATTTGAGGCATTATCATGATTGATCTACGTACAATTGTGTTTGCCCAATATAACTTGTCGAGGATTATATATATTTTCACACATTAACCTGGCCCTGAAGATGTGACCGAAACGTCGGCCCTGGTTTACTATATACCTCCTTCAAATCCTACATCGTAAATCAATTCCGAATACAGTGACAAACATATATACCTGGTATATAATGACAACTAACACATTAGACTTTCTGTTATAATAAGTGTAAAGCTATAAGTATAAAGATAATTGTTTCATTGTTGTATATCTCTTAAGATGGCTTTAACCAAGGCCGAAACGTTAGCTGTATTTTTTAAAGAAAAAATTCTGACTGCATTATCTTCTGCTTTTTTATTAAAATTCTACCAGCCATATAATAGAAAATCATTTCATACACACATCCCGTCCTGGGCGATTTATTGAAATTATCCTGAATAAATAAATACGCCATCTCCTGGACCATTAAGGAAATACCACGTGACATTTTTCCTATATATCCTATTCAAATTATTTTAAGATTATATTTTCACAAGTATTTATTTTATTTATTTTAAGAGAAGAGAAAAAAATATCATTTTTTTTAAAATTCCTATAATTTTTAAGTTTTATTTTCCAGTTCATAATTTTTTTTTTCTCTAAAAAAAAAAAAAATTTTTTTATTTTTTTAATTTCCAGATGATCAATTTCACTTTGTCGAGTTGGATGGCGAAACCTGGGGTGAATATGTTTGTGAAAAATGCTGGAAAACATTCAAACATAAGGGCTCATTCTATCGTCACGTGAGATCATGTTTTAACCAGGCAAAACGATTCATGTGCCAACATTGTAACTACCAGACGAATCAAAAACAACATCTTGAAGTTCACGTGCAATGTCGTCATTTACGTCCAAAAGGAGCCAAAGGGAAACATCAATGTACACAATGCGGACGATGTTATCATCATAAACATCATTTAATTAGTCATTTAAGAAATGAATGCGGAATTGAACCCCAATTCCAGTGTCCTTATTGTGTATTTAGATGTAAACTTAAAGGCAATTTAACGAAACATATCAAACGTTTACATTCGAATTTTCTTAATGAATATTTGCTATTAAATAGAAAAAGGCAATAGATGGTGGGGGAAATTAATATAAAGACAGAGACATAGAGGCTTTCGTTAGCTTTGTATTTCACAAAAACAAATTTACAAGATTATTTTTTTCATTGATGATTTTTGCTGCGTTGTTTAATCAACTGAAGAATTTCAGGTCGAGGTGAATGATTTATAATTTTTATTTCAGACCCTATTTCCAACCTACGAACAAAAAGGTTTCAATCCTCTTCAGGGCTTGAAATACAAAATAATAATCATTTAATTTGTGTTACAAAGATTCGTTTAAAATTTGTATTATTAATTTTAATTGCAATTATTTGTAAAGTGCATGTCAAATTCTATATTAAAATCATGAGAATAAATATACGGAGGGCAAGGAAACAAAATCAGATAAAAATAAAATAATTTTATTTGATTTAATAGGAGTAAGATAAAAGGTTTTTTTTTTTTTTGAATAATTTATTTAACACTTTATACGTATTTCGACACAAGATGTGTCATCATCAGAAGTGAATTACATACTGAATGTTTGGAGTATGAAATTCACTTCTGATGCTGACACATCTTGTGTTGAAATACGTATAAAGTGTTATATAAATTATTGAAACAAAAAACCTTTTATTTAATTAATTCTCCTATTTAATCATAATGTTTCAACTAGAACCAACGCTTATCAGTTTAAAATTAATTTTATTTGATAGCCGACGTTTCGGACGCCAGTCGCGTCCTTCCTCAGGACAATCAATTGTAACAGATGGGACGTATTTATTGTTTTTTCAAGAGCTGGAAAACTGAATGTATTTCTTTATGGAATTACTTTAAGCTTCAATTTTGTTTCCTGGCCGCTCTCCATATAAAACAGCCAGAGAGAGTTATAAATTCAACATTTTTTAAAAACCTACCTCAATTCTGAGAATATCCTTCCAGATAACATTTTCAATTTTTTGTGGTTTAAAAATTAAAATAGTTGTAATTTGACAACAAAAAAATTGTAAAAGTCAAAATATTATCTGGAAAGATTTTACAGTTAAGGGAGGTTTTTAAAAAATTTATAATTTATACTTATGTTGAAGAATATGGATGGCTGTTTTAATCAATATATGGAGATCTAAATCTTTTGACCTATTGAAGATAAAGCAACAATAAATAATTGAAACATAATTAATAGTTTTAATTATTAATCACCTCAACGTAACCCTGAGTTGATGAAAACACCTGTAATTACATATAAAATTATACTACTGAACCTCGTCTATAGAATATAGATAAATATATGAAGAAGCCAAGAAACAATTGACTCCGAGAAGCTTAAAGTACCATACAAAAAATACATTCAGTTTTCCAGCTCTTTAAATTGTGTGTTTGAAGTTAAATAAATAAATAAATTATTAACACGATTTCAATTTTCACGATTTCATTTCACTTGATTGTCCTGAGGAAGGACGCGATTGGCGTCCGAACGGCTATCAAATAAAATTAATTTTAAACTGGTAAGCGTTGGCTCTAGTTGAAACATTATGATTTAATAGGAGAATTAAATCCAAGTAAGATAATACAAGGTTTTTGTTTCAATAATTTATTTAACACTTTATACGTATTTCGACACAAGATGTGTCATCATCAGAAGTGAATTAATTACATCCTGAATGTTTGGAGTATGTAATTCATTTCTGTTGATGACATCGACACATCTTGTGTCGAAATACGCATAAAGTGTTAAATAAATTATTGAAACAAAAAAACTTTTATGTTACTTTTATTAAATCAAATAAAAATCGATTTTTTTTATGATTTTGTTTCCTCGCCTTCCATATATTTATTCTCATGATTTTAATATAGAATTTGACATGCACTTTACAAATATTTGCAAGAAAATTTATAAGAAAAATTAATTTTAAACGAACATTTGTAACACAAATTAAAATATTATTAAATTTTATTTTGTATTTCCGACTCGGATGATGACTGAAAACATTTTTTGGCCAAAAGACTCTGAAATAAACATTTAACTCACCTCGAACTGACATAGTGAAATCTTTCAGCAAAATGATTTTTTTTTTTGTAATTCCAAGTCATTCTTCAGATGACCATTGTACGTTTTCCGGGGCAATGAACCTAAAAAAAAATACAAACAATTTTATTAAATCAAAAGACAATGGCAAAAAATAAAGCTGTCTATTCATGTGATTGTAATAAATAAGCTCTTTTTATTAAATAAGTTTTTTTTTTCTAATCATTCACTAATCAGAATACACAAAACTTAGTCAAGGGAAAAGAAAAAGCAAAGTATCACACTACTTTTATTAATACTACACAAAATAAACTTCGCAAAATAAAAAAAAAAAAAATAGCCTGACAAGAATTATTATCCTTAAATTGCATTTGTTTATAAATTTAAAAAAATGAGGCGTTCTCGGGATTTGAACTCGCGTTGTTTTTGAATTAATAAATTGAAAAACTTTCTTTTGGAATAATATATTGAAAGAAAACATAAATGGTTATTTTTTTTTTAATGGTTTTTGTGAAGTTTATTTCGTTAAACGTTAATTATAACACTTTTAATTATTAATATTTTCTATCTTATTCACTTCTCTTATTCCACTTTATTTTTGTTTCTATTGTAAGGCTGGATGCATAATAGGAATCAGACAAATTGTCTGGCACACAAGACAAGACATTTTGTCTCAGACAAAATATTGTCTGTTCCTGAGTTCGCCTGTCCTAAACAAGATTGATGTGAAATTTTGACTGATGATTGGTTGGTTGATGTGAAATAGACACACACACACCCAGGCAGCTTGGAATATTGCAGAAAAATTGCGATATTGCAGAATATTGCAACAATATTGCAAATCTTGCAAAATATTACAAATCATGCAAAATATTGCAAATCATGCAAAATAATTGCAAATCTTGCAAAATATTGCAAATCATGCAAAATATTGCAAATCTTGCAAAATATAGGCAATATTGCAGCGGCAATATTCCAAGCTAGTCGGACATAGGAATATTGCAGCAACATTGCTGTGTCCGCCTCTTTGCAACATTGCAGAAATGTTACTGTTTGAGCTGCAATATTGTCAATATTGAGCAAGATTAGCAATATTGCTGCAATTCCAAGCTTTCTGGACAATTTTGACTGATGATTGATTTTAATAAAATGTTTAAAAAAAAGATAACTCGTTGATGTAATTGTTGCATAGCCAGTCAGCCAGCTTGAAAGCTGAAACATTCAATGGCCAGTTCAATCAATCATTTCGCATTAATTTACCTTAAAAACTTCTAAGTACTTTATTATCACTTAAGGTTTATCATTATTATTATTGTTTTTTATTTAAGTCTCGGAATGAAAAATTCATTTATTACCAAATAAGGAGTAGCAGGAAGGAGAAGACACCTAGGACGGAATAAAAACGATTTCTCGCCCTGGAATTGGACAGCAACTTTAAATTCATTCCAAGACTTTTAATATATATTTTATTTTTTATTATTGCACTTGAATAATATTTAAATTAATCTGTTAGGTTAAGTACATTTTATGGGTCTCGAAAAAAAAAAAAAAACTGGTTTGTCTATAAGCCGGTTTCAAAATAAATATATATTTTTGTTATTTTTTAGCTAAAACTTATTAAATATTACATGTTTATATTTGATTGCATTCATGTCACAGACACAGGTGCATTTTTTGATTATTTCCTTAGGAGCCTGATGAAATTTAATTCAGCAATCGAATGATTACACTGGTCTGCATGAAAAAAAAAACTGAATGGGATTTTTTGACTATTTTTAACTATCTAAATCATTCCGTCACGTCTAGTTTTAGAGCTATAGAGAAAATTAAATTTTAATATAAAATGTGCTCTAAAGCGGCTGTTAATTAGAATTACCTGAATTTTTTTAAGACGACACCCATTAAAAATATGTCGAGAGTTACAATACATATAAATTTTAAGTTTCAGTCCAATCGGAGGTCATTTAGACGTGCCACAAACGGCTAAAAGTTTAGAAAAACAGAATTTTTTAAGTTTTTCTTTACTTTGGACACCCCTAATACAATTTTTGTGATCCCTGAATGCAAAAAACATATTTTCGAAATTCTATAGCTCTTTGACTTTCCAAAAAGCATTCATTCGTGAAAATCTGTTGATTATTAACGAAATTATTAACAAAACAGTTATCAAAGTGTGGTTAAAAAAGCAGTTTGGCTGCCTATCTTTTAGGCGCTTTGCTTATAGGAATAAACATAACTATTTATATATTTTTTTTATTATTTCGTTAATAATCAACAGATTTTCACGAACCAATGATTTTTGGAAAGCCAAAGATCTATAAAATATCTTAAAAATATGTTTTTTGCATTCAGGGATCAGAAAAATTGTATTAGGGGTGTCCAAAGTAAAAAAACTTAAAAAATTCGATTTTTCTAATTTTTAAGCCGTTTGCGGCACGTCTAAATGACCTCCGATTGGATTTAAACTATAAAATTTACGTGTATTGTAATTCTCGGCATATTTTTAAGGAGCGTCGCTTTAAAAAATCCAGGTAATTCAAATTAACAGCCGCTTTAGAGCAATTTAATTTTCTCTATATCTCTGAAATTAGACGTGATCGGGCAAAACTGATGACATTTTTGGATTTAGCACACCAAAAAACACATAATTCATAAAAAAAATATTCCATTCAGTTGAGAAAAAATTTTATTTTGCAGGCGAGTGTTATTATTTCTAAAAGGAAGTAATCAAGAATGGGGATTCAATCACTTTAGGAATAAATAAATAAATCCTTTGGAAGATGATATTTTTGTTAATATATTGAATATTAATTTCTTATCTTTTCTTTGGGGTACACAAAGGCCGGAGACAAGTGCCTCGACATTCATTTCTTTCTTATTTCTGTATAAGCTATTTTGTTTTTAAGTATCAGATTATATCTAGATTTTCGGCTATAATCATAAAAACTGCCAAAAATCAAAGCAAAATATCGACAAGAAAAAAAAACACAGGATTCTTTTGTTTGTAATATAATTTATTCCAAAATTGAATAAATTATTCATTTTTTTTTAAATAATTTAAAATAACAACGTTTCGAATAGTAGTTCAGTACCCTTCGTCAGATTAAGTGGTGTTCGAAATGTTTAAATGAATAAAAAAAAAAAAAAAACAAATTAAAAACTCATTTTTTTGTATTCAATCGTTGAATAAATGAATATATCATGAAAGTGTTGTTATTTAATGTATTTTATTCGATGGTGAATGAGCATTTCGTAGAAAAAAATGAGCATTTTATTTCATTATATTATTAAAAACAACATTTCGGTCACATATGGGGCCATCTTCAGGGCTACAAACAATCAAGAAACAACATTAAATGTTTAAATGTAATTGTTTATATCTATTTAATGTTGTTTCTTTATCGTTAGTAGCCCTGAAGATGCTCCCATATGTGACCGAAACGTCGACCCTGTTTTTTTTTTTTTTTTTAATAATAAAAGGAAATGCTCATTTTTTTTTCTACCAAATTTAAATACCGTATTTTAATCTGATCAGGCCACTAATTTCAAAATTCTCCATTTTTAGTTCAATGACGTAGGCGAAGGATTTAATCTGACACATTTGCAATTAATTTTAACATTACGTCGTAATTGTTATTTTAATTTTATAATTTGACACACTGTATATATACTACATGTTATTGTTAATATTCAATAGTGCAAATATCTTTATTATTATAATATTATTATTGTATTTTCTTAAAATTAATGTCTTAATAAATATTCTATATAATATAAATTGTAATAATTTATTGAATTTAGTCGTGACGGAAATAATTTTTTTTTATATATTAGAAAGAGCAGGCATGTGCCCGGGGACAGCTGCCCCTTCTAAACTTAAAAAAAAAAACTCATGCCATCTGTGAGGAGGTAAAAACTACGAGTGTCGTCATCCCCTATCTCCAGTTTGGTTGTGGCATTTAATAAAATGGACATTAGAAAAGTTGCCCCCTTCCGTTTTGGGCTGGATACGCCCATGAGTACAGGTACAACAACAAAAAAAAGAAAAAGCCTTTGAATGCCTAAGGAGACGTTTCAATTCAGTTCTTAAGAGCTTATACTATCTGTATCAGCCAAAAGTATCCATTGGCTCAGCCCTTAGAGAGCTTGACGTGATTAGAGATGATTTTATTTTATTTTTTTTTAAACACTCACACTTTTTTCCCATTCACACTCACACTCACTCACTCACCCACGCACATATAGTCTTTTTCGGCAACTTAGTGCCAGTGTAATATAATAATTTTGTATATTGGGGGGGGGGGGGGGTTTTTTTTTTTTTTTTTTTTTTTTTTTATTTAATTTTTAAAAAAAAAATTATTTTTTATATTTTTATTATATTTTTTTTTTTTTTCAATATTTTAAAAATTTTCTTTTTTATAGAAAGAATAGAAGGAGGTGAATAATAAAAAATTTATAATTATTAATATTATAAATTATTTAAATTTAAAAATTCTTTCCCAAGGAACCAAATAAAGACCCAACAAAAAAACGGGGGAAGACAAGGAGAGACCCCCACTTTCCACACGGAAGGAAAGAGGGGGGGGGGGGGGACACCAGGTTTTTTACATAAATATTATATGGTTTTCGAATTGGGGGGGGGGCGCTAAAAAGGTATTGTGCCCCGGGCGGGAGTTAGCTCATTACGCCACTGCTTTGACGATAACGGTTATTTATGATAATTCAGGGTGGCTGACATGAATTGAAATTTTCTTGATAATTTCAGGTTTTACAGAGAAATTTTTCAATTTTTCGTGTAAATAAGATGTCTAAAGTTTTGATTAAAGTTTGTTCATTTTATTCTCAATTGAGCAGCCAAAAACTTTACTTGTATCTTTTAAGCATTAATAAATTTATTATTACTGTAGAACGTCGGGGTTTGGATTGACTCTAGTAATGCTAAAGTTCTCGCAATTTTTTTTAATATCTAATACCATTTTACTGGTCAAAAATTAAGTTTAGACAAAAATTTTTTGAATTGCAATAATTGCAACGTAGTTCATTTAAAATATGCAAGTTTTCAATGTCAAAAATGATAAATGATCTTATTCCTCTGATTTCGATATTTTTTTTTTCATTTTGAGATAATATTACATATTAGAAGTTGATACAAAGTATTTACATTGTAAATCATCAAATTTATTATTTTTATTTATTTTTTCGTTTTATCAGAAAAATAGAGGTCGGATTTTTAGCTCTTTAGTGTGTGAGGAACAAATTCCACATTTTTTCACTCCTTGTGTTCCCTTACCGCCTCTATTAATTCTTCTTCCGCAATTTTAGTGGTGAAAAAAGGGAATGAAAATGACAATACGCTCCGCGCGAGAAACTGTGTCTCAACCTCGTGACTCGCACAGGCGTCTCAATTTAAGTTAAAGCCGTTTCACACGTAGGGTTTTCAGGTTACATTGCATGCGATATGACGTCACTGCAAGCAGAGCCAGCAGTGTGATGCACTCACACGAGACATGCAGCCAGCAAATAAAATTTGAGCTGTCAAAAATTATAATAATACGTATTAATATATTCACACGTCTCAGAGGGATGGGCTTATTCAAACATGATGATTTTGGAATTCTAAGGTTGGCAGAAATGGCCGAATGTTGCCCTCTGGTGGCGAATATTTCAATAAAACGTAAGCTGTCAAAATCAAATAACCTCACTTTTTGGTTAAAGTCAGCCATGTTTGATGACGTGAAAAATCCGACTCTGTGATTGGTCGATGCATGGGTTTGGAAAAAAGGCATGCAAAAAAAAAAAAAGAATATCAGCCAAAAACTCATGCAATCAGACACTAGGGTCATAAATGACGTCATATCGCATGCGATATAACAAGAAACACCTCCGTGTGAAGCGGCCTTTAGATTAAATTTTTAGAAAAATCCATTTAGAGAAGACATATTTTTGGCTTTAATTTTAGTCTATTTTAATTATACAAAAAATGTGTTATTAATTACAATAAATATGGCTGCTAATCGAAGTGACTGCTGCAAAATTAGCAGCCGAAATGTTATATTTATTGTAATTAATAACATTTAAGTCAAAAAAATGTCTTAATCGTGAAAGTGTAAATCATATAGTATATATATTTTTTTTTTTTTTTTTTTTTTAATTTTTTGAATTAGTACTAGATGCTTTTTTAATATTGTAATTCTAATATTATTAATCTTTATTTGTGTTTATATTTCTTTCAGAAGACCAACAACAACAAATGACAAAACGTGAGAGAATAGTACAAAAACATCAAAAGACAATCAATCTTTTTTGTCCAGCTTGTTTTAAAAAATTCAAGAAAATTAAAATACTGAAGAAACATTTTAATCTATGTAGAAATCATATTTAAATGAAATTGTATTTATTTTTTGCGTTTCTAATTTTATAAATGAATATTTTTTTGTTTTATTGTTTTCCTAGTAGGGTCGTAATTGTTAGGAAACTATTTATTTTTTATTTAAATTTGTGATTTTTATTTTTGAACGTGTTCTGTAACCAAACTTTATTAAAAAAGTATTGTTATAATTAAAATCGATAAATTTCATTGATCGCCTCATATCCTAAACCAATATGACAGTTATCCACCGGAAATATTTATTGGTCTCATCACTTTCATGGTTCCCTTTTCACTCTCGTAGATCAAGAGGCTTCAGGAGGCCACATTGAATCTTTGGTCCAAAAATACTCAGCCATTTTTAAGTATTTTTTAATGCAATTTTTTTAAAAATGAATTAAATTTGTGAACATTTTACTTAATAGAAAACTTTTTTTTTTAAATCTATCTATCTAATCTAATCTAATACTATTAAACGAGCAATGTACGTTTGTAAGCATATCAGTTCTCGAAAACGACTCTAACGATTTTCTTTCAAATTTTAAATATCCTTCCCCCCCCTTCAATTTTTCCTATTTCCCGTAAATAAAACAAAGTACACTAGGTCTCGTCTTTGGGAAACCTCGAGTACTAGTACTTTACTGATGTACTTTTATTAGTATTTTTCCAATTTTCTCCAATATTTCCTTTTACCGATTTCTTTCAAATTTTAAACATGTACTATTTCCCGTAAATAAAACAAAGTACACTAGGTCTCGTCTTTGGGAAACCTCGAGTACTAGTATTTTGCAGATGTTCATTTTTAGTTTTTTCCAAATTTATTAAAAGAAAAAACTCAATGTCTATTATAATAATGGTAATTTTTTTTAAATCTAAAAATGTAAAAATCTTTAATATCCAACCTATAATCATTAAATAAATTGGTGACAAAGTAAAAAATAAATTTTGGTATTCAAAAGAAAAAAAAAAAAAAAAAAACGACTAAATAGTTCAGTACTCTTCCAAAAGATGGCAGGCTAGTCTAATAGCCTGTATTATCAGATCACATATAAGCCTATATTTATATATTTGTATACTGTTATAAATAACATATAATAATATTTATAAACTATTCATTATTAAAACCACCAACCAAATGCATGAGATTAAATACGGCCCTGAATATAGTCTGCCATCTGTTGGCAAAGTTGTGTTTTTGGCTCACAAAATATGCGAACACCTTTGCCTTCTGAAGCCTCTTAATTAATAATATAGCTATAATAAGAATGAAGAAATTATTATTCTTATATATTTATGTTTGCAGGTGAAATGTCGGGCTCGGCTGAGAATTCGTGTCCAATGTGTTCCAAGACATTCAAAAAGCACAATCATCTATTATATCATATTTCAACATGTGCAAACAGAAATAGCGCCAATTGTCCATATTGTCCGTATATTGCGAAACATCCAAAAGCTCTAAATATGCACATTGGAAGGCAACATATGCGTGAAGCGAGTTATCGGCATAAATGCAATAGATGTTATAAAAGTTATTTAAATAAACATCATTTACTTAGTCATCTGAAATATGAATGTGGCAAAGAACCCAAATTTTTATGCCCAGAATGTCCATATCGGTCGAAAATTAAAGGCAATTTAAATAAACATATTCGTAGAAAACATCCTGAGTATGTTATTTAAATTTGTTAGTTCCTGTATCGTAGACAACCAAAATGACCAACTCTTTTTATTCCCATACTTATAAATTGTACATCTTAAATTGAATATATGTCGACACAAAAATCTGACAAGTACAGAACTGTGCTGTGCGATCAATCACACCCGATTTTTTTATTAGTTTCATTATCCGTTCTGACTTTTTTTCTCGATTTATTTATCTTTGTATTTTTCTATAATAATTTTTACAAAGGTGCGTATGTTTTATAAAGTATTTGATGAATTCTTCACTACCTCTCTATGCGCCACTAAAAATTTCGTTATTTTAGTCAATTTAAAGCTATAAAATAAACCAAATACACTTTTTATATTGTTTAATAATAAGTAAATACAATAAATATTATTTTTATTACATAATTTGCATAAGTCATAGGCATATCTCATGCCCACACAGCACAAAATCCTGCTGGAATGTTGCAGCAATATTGCCACTCTTCCTCAATAATGACAATATTGCAGAAACATTGATACAATATTTCTGCAATGTTGCAAAAAGGCGGACATAGGAATATTGCCCTTTAAAATTTATAAATTTAATAAATTTATAAAATAAAACAACTAAAAACCAAAAAAACCAACCTACCCCCCCACCCACTAAAAGTTAAGAAAAAAAACCCAAAACCAAAAAAAAAGGTTGTTTTTTTTTCTTTACCCCCCCATTTACACACCCCCCCCCAATATATTTCCAGCCATTAAATATTATTATATCTGCATGGACATAGGAATATTGCAACAATATTGCAGCAATGTTGCCAATATTTTGCAAGATTTGCAATATTGATGCAATATTCCTGCAATTTAATTGGCAATTTATGCAAGATTCGCAAAATTTCTGCAACATTGCTGCAATATTTTGTGCTATGTGGGTGGTTTAATATATAATGTAATATAAGTGCGAGTGGCGCAACTCTTTCTAGCATGCATGTTTTATACTGGCGCCAGTATAAAAATGTATGCATTACACAATCAAATTGTATTTAAAACATCAACTGTAACTCTGATTTTACATTCATTTCTATTGTATATAAAAATAAAAATTTGTTATTCACTAATTTGAACAAAAAAAAAAACAAAACAAAACAATATGCTCTTTCAAATTATTCATTTTTTTTATTGTAATGTTTCTTAAACTTTTTGTTTAAATTCACGTGGCTAAATAGCTTTCAAAATCCTTAGGGGGAAGTTAAATTATTTCCTTTTCTTATATTTTTGTTTATCATTATAACTACAAAATGATAATAAAGTTTAAGAAACAACTTTCAAGTTGGAGAGTAGCACAAAGAAACGCTTAAAAGTTCTAAACTAAATAAAATAAGGGTAAGTGCTGCTCGAGGAGTAAATCGCACCCTTCCTCAAGACTAAAAAAACCGAATTATTTCTATAATGCTCTCAATCTTGAAGAAGGATGCGTCTTGGAGCCGAAACGCTAACCAAAAAATTTATTTCATTCTGCCTCTTTTTATTGTAATTTTTTTTTTTATTTTTTTTTTAAGTTTATTATAAATTTAAGTGACAGAGTTGCCTAAGCCATTGTGGCGTAACGTAAAGGATTTTTTTGGGGGGCTTAGTCAATTCTAGACACTCACTCCCATGCTCACTTTGCAAGAGAGTTTTGTATTCGTGCAATCGGCTTAATTCCAAAACACTCTCAAGTGCAAAGCGGGAAAGTTAAGCTGAAGACATTCTTGAGGGGCTTGGTGCAAAAATAAACGAAAAATTCTATTTTTAAATAAAAATTTATTATTTTCAAAGAATAAAAAACTAGTAAAAGCCCTTTAAAGTAAAAATAATTTCGTTGATAGCTTGAAGGTTTATTGAATTTTTTTTTTAAATATTAGACAATATTTAATATCGGAAATTTAATGAAACTGATTTTGCAAATATTTAAAAGTTTCTGTTACATACATGAACCATCATCAGATCAATATCAATTTTTTTTTTACATATAAGCTTAGGCAAATATTTTTATTACAATTGAAATTTAATATATTAATTTACAATAATAATAATAATATTATAAATATAAATAAATTTATTATAAATATTCATATATTATAAATCTTATTAAAATTTAATATATTATTATTATTTTAATTTAATGAAAATATTATATGTAAAAAAACTTGATATTGATGAATTTAGTTGTTAATTAAAAAAAAATGTTTTAGGCCTGATGATGGTTCATGTATGTAACTGAAACTGTTAAATATTTGCAAAATTAGACACCGGTTTACATTAAATTTCCGTTATTAAATTTTGTCTAATATTTATTTTAAAATTATTTATTTATTGTATTTAAATTATTTTATTTTATTTTCTTCCTACTTATTTCACTTTAAACAAGATTAGAAGAGAAATTTCGTGAGAATTTTATGAAGTTAGAATATTTAGTTTATTTTAATTAAATTATAAAAGTCTAGAGGCTGAAGTTATTGAAAAAAGTAAAAGAAAATAAAATAAATTCTGGGCTAGAAATGTCGAGAGATGTCCATAAAATGTTAATTAATTATTTGTATATACAGAAAATAAATTTCAGTTAATTTTTGTTGGATGCACACTTCACTTGCATCCGGCTAGTACTTAAATTTATTGGCAGAATTTGCCACTTTTAATTTCCCAAAATGGTGTGTGTATGAGTCTATTAAATAACAATTCTTTCTGTACCACCTTTAATCTAATTTTTACTTTCTCTTACTCTATATATATATAGTAATGGAACGAATCTGAGAAAAGATTCAAATTTAAAGATTCGTTCCATTTCTTGGTAAATCTAATTGAATAAAAATAAAAATTTATTGAAAATAAATTAGTTAAAGATAAAATTTTTATAAAAAGTGTTCATGTATTTTTGAAAATGTTTACAAATATATAACGTTAATTAAGTTTTAAGTTTTTTTTTTTTTTTAAATCCTTTCTTTTCAGAAAGGAGGGAATTACTGTCTCTAAGTTTAAAATCCTTTCCTTGTTTAGAGACAATAATTGTTGCTTGAAGTTCGAGACCATACTTCACAGAGGTCTAATATCCTGAGTAAAACCCATCTCTGCTTTTTGCCAACACTTTGAGCACCGTAGAATATAAGATAACTCAGTAAATGATAATTAACAGGAACAGGTAGAAAGAATAAAAACTTTATTTAAATATCGTCGACGTTTCGGGAACGCATCGCTCCCATCTTCAGGACGATATTGTTTAGATTGATACATGTAGGTCATACAAAATTATAATACAAATTTGCATATACCATTAAATGTATGTTTAATTGTCTATAAGAATTGTAGTAGATGCCTGGGCTGAATTTATTGTTGAATGGGCCTGAAACATCAGCACTGACCAAGATTAAAAGACTGATGGGAGCGATGCGTTCCCGAAACGTCGACGATATTTAAATAAAGTTTTTATTCTTTGCTGGCTGCCTACATCTACCTGTTCCATAAATACTTTTATTTGATTGGAGATAGCCGTAAGGAAGATCAATTTATTCTAAGGCCAAAAATTAAATAATTCTATGTATTATAGTTTATTTGTTGATATTTCGATCCCAGTGAGATGGAATCATCTTCAGTACAAGCAACAGATGTTTTGAAAATCGTCAGATACTCCCATCCAATATGACAAAGCAGATAAGCATTCATGGAATGCTTTGTCATACTGGATGGGAGTATCTGACATGCAACAGATGTTTTGCAAATCGTCAGATACTCCCATCCAGTATGACGAAGCATTCCATGAATGCTTATCTGCTTTCTCATATTGGATGGGAGTATCTGACGATTTGCAAAACATCTGTTGCTTGTACTGAAGATGATTCCATTTCATTGGGATCGAAATATCTACAAATAAGCGGATAATACGTAGAATTATTTAATTTTCAGCCTACGGTCTTTAGAATAAATTGATTACTTTTATTTAACTGAAATTTTGATTTTAATATTCTCACAATCTGTTAAAATATAAAAAGAAAATCCAACAATTTGTTGTTTGGAATCGAATCTGATTTAGTACGATCCTTGTTCAAAATGTTGACAAATAATTAGTTTCTCAAATCTATCCAATCATCATCTATTCATTAAAGAGTTTGACTAATACCCTCGTAAACATTCGCTTTGGAATAAGTCCAAACTTGGAATATGTGGATGCAATAAATGTTGCTTCATGTTCGACTTCCGTCTTTGAGTGCTATGCAGTTCAACTAGAATAGTTTTCTTTGCCTTTACCGAATATGGGAAAGGTTTGTTTGTTTAAAGTCATGTTTACAGTGGCGTAACTACAGGGAAACAACGCTTTGGCCCCGGTTTAGGGTTAATGTTTACCAAAAGCTTTTCAGTTCTTGGTCTCTACCCCTAGTTTATATGCATAATTTCAAAACAATTGAACAAATAATTTTTGAATTTTCGTTGACGAAAAAAACCACCAGACACACACACAGACATCATTCCAAAAAGTACTTAAATGGATGTTTGGGGACCTCAAAACGCATTTTGGCAGCTTCAGTTCAATTCCCTTTTTACATAAACTTTACCCACCCAACTACGGCTGTGGCAAAGTTAAAAATGTTAGTGTAGAATCCCGGTAGTTAGAATTTATGATGAGCCTAAAAAATCTAGTTTCGCCACTGCCTGTTTAGTATAAATCCAAGATTTAGGTTAAGGACCCAAGTATACCGAGGTAATTTTATTGAAATTAGAATTCTGAAGGCGCTAAAAATATTTTTAGTTCATTATATGGACCACGTTAAAAAGGAATTCGTTTTTTTCTCAAGTCTTTCTCCATCTATTTTAAAGATGAAAAGTTGGTAAAAGCATGGATCTGCAAGGCTTTTGTTTTCGAGATACAAGTTGTCAATAACTTTTTTTTTCTTGTTTTTTTAATTAGTGGCCTAACCAACACTTTTTTTAGAGATATCACAATCTTCATTAGACTATTTTGTAAAGCTCAAAAAGCTGATAATTTCTGTATATATAGCTCATTTTTGCTATTTTGTCCTTTACGACCTTTTAATTTCCAAGTAACGATACGATCCATGCACATTTATTTATACCAAACCTGGTATCCAGTTGATTTAAATAAATATTCATAAATCTGCCTGAGATCCGAAACCGCACCTCTTGGCTTTAGAATTATCAATATTAACTCGTTATTAATTTGTCACTATACCGGTGGGAAGAGATTAGTTGACAAAACAGAAAAGAAAATAAGATGACAAACTATTCTTTGATATTATGATACAATTTAATTCTTTCTTCATCTATAGGTTCTATATAAAAATGAAATTTTCATAAGTTCGAGCCTTCCAAAGTTTGAATTCATCCCTCTCTCCAAAATACAATCCTAAAATCAACCATCCATATCCAGGTGACTTATTTTTTTTTTTAAACCAACTCAAAATATTGCTCGTTTTGAATTCTAGATTACAAATTAAAAAGATTAAATAATCTTATCATATTATCCAGGTCTAACGCAGTGTATAACGTACTTTTTTTTTTTTTAACAATTTCCAGATTGACTGTAGTTTATAATATATAAATTTTGGTCTGGAAAGTAGGAATTTTTCAGCCAATTCATACTAAATCACAAACCCATTTTCGGACTGATGAATGAAAGATCTCAGATCAACAGAAGATCAAAACGATGATAGAATCCTATTTCATTATCTCCCCAAAGATTTGAAATAAAGTTATTTCCACTATCAGATTTAATTCTTTTCCCTTTTCTATTAATCCCTCAGATCATATTTATTCCTTGCTTAGTTGAAGTCGGACAAAATTTGAACCTTCACTTCAATCTTATCTTTCTCTTTTTCTTTTTCCAAAATATTTGTGTTCTCATTCCCACTGCAAACCTTATGTAAATGTGATTATATAAATAAAAAAATAACCCAGATTTTAATCTATTTTAATGTTAAATATTAACAACCTGGGAAATACTTTGGTATTTTATTAATTTTTTTCCCTTTTTGTTTTCTAACTCAATTTATTAATTCATATTTTTCTTTTTCCAGATACTAAAGACTTTTCTGAAATGTGGCTCGAAGATCGGAGCATTTGTGGAAAATGTTATAAACACTTACCAAATAGATATTCATTAAATAGACATATGAAATTTTGTCAAAATCAAGAGAAACAATTCAAGTGTAGTCTATGTGCATTTTCTACAAATTATAAAAGCTCGCTACAAGTTCATTTTCATAGTAAGCATTTAAGGCCTAAGGATGCTAAAGGGGAGCACATCTGTCCCAAATGTAAAAGGGCATATTATCATAAACACCAAATGATAAGCCATCTGAGAAACGAATGTGGATTGGAGCCACGACAGCAATGTCCCTTTTGTCCCTATCGCAGTAAATTGAAAGGCAATCTAAACAAACACATACGAAGAAGGCATCCTGATTATTTAATTTAAAGACCGGATTTTTGTTTAATTGCATCTCTCCTCAGGCACTAAGAACACAGCAGGGGTGGACTAATCAATTAATGGTAACCGTTGGCACTAGTTAAGCTATAAGGAGAAAAGAAAAAAAGGAAAGATCGCCAATATATTTTATTAGTTCTTTTGATCTAACACTTGTATTATATATTAATAGTGATCCTTGTAGTTTGTTTTTTTTTAGGATGAAATGCAGGGAAGGGGAATTGTCGAAATAAAACTTTTTCCAATTATTTTCCAAAGACTTTATGACCTGCTGGTACTTACGTTTCGTTCTGATCCGAATCTGGTTCATCAAATTCTGCGTAAAAATTACAATTATTATTATTTAAAATTCCTATCGGGATCCCCGTTTATGCAGCCGAGGTGCTTTCGTGTACGAAGACACACACCTCAAACCCAACCGGCCTCTGGCCGTAGCCAATAATTATTTATTTTTTAGTAAAAAATATTTTCAAAAAACACACATGAACAGTAATTTTTCTGTTATATTAAAATAAAAATTACAATATATTGCACAATATATATACAATATATTACAATATACGTATAAAAAAAGAAAAAACTACAAAGATCACTATTAATGATTTATTAGGATAATTTTATATCCTCAATGCAAATTAATATCTCTCTTGATTGGATAAATTATATTGGTCGTCGTTTCTTTTACTTTCTTTCTACAACTTCCTGACTTCCTAAAGCCCATACTAATTTCTTTTTTCTAATAGGCCTACACATGGCGTTTAGTATTGGAAGTTTTTATATAGCTGGTTAAATTATGTAGTAGAATTAATTATATATAATTATATTTTCTTTTATTATTCCCTCAGTGCTGACGATTCGGTCCTGTTTAGATTAATTTGTATAAATTTGTATGCATTTTCGTAAGACCATTGTGAATTGTTCTCTATTAATAGCTCTGAGGATGGTCCTTACCCGGACCGAAACGTCAGCACTGAGGGAATAATAAAAGAATAATTAGCTGCTCTCTTTTTATTCTCCTTCTACTATACATGGCGTGTTAAAAACTCATAATTTGGATCATATGTGGGTCATTTGTATGTGTCAGCCACTCATTCTGTGATCTTAAAAGCCCTAAGTCTAGAGATTCACCTTCTTAAACAGTTTAGAATGTAAATCTTTAGACTTTGAATGTATCTGAATTATAATTGAAGAGGATGAGTGACTGAAACGTATCTCCGGGCAATAAACCCACAGCCAGAGTTGGGCGAAATACTTAAAAACCAGTATTTGAAATACAAAATACTAAGAACTCAGGTATTTGAAATACAAAATACTAAGAACTCAGATATTTGAAATACAAATTACTTAGAACACAGGTATTTGAAATACAAAATACTTAGAACTCAGGTATTTGAAATACAAAATATTTAGAACTCAGATATTTGAAATACAAAATATTTAGAACTCAGATATTTGAAATACAAATTAATTAGATTTCAGATATTTGAGATACAAAATATAAAATACATTGTATTTCAATTTCAGTATTTGAAATAGTGCCCGGCCTTGTCCACAGCTTACCGAAAATTATGAGTTTTTAATTAATAACATCCACTGTGAAAACTTCAAAAATTTCCAAATTCACACTCCATATCTGTGTAAGATATATCTTTCCCTCCTCCCATCCCACCTCCCCTCTATAAGGCCCAATTCACACACAAGTGCGTATGGCGTGGCGTGGCGATGGCGTGGATCTGGCTTCCCACTTCTATGTTAACCTATAGCCCAATATACACTGGCATGGCGTGGCGGAGGCGTGGCGAATGGCGCCGAAACCACACCATTCCGACGCCATCTATGGCGACCAGAAGTGGCGTTCGCCACTAGCAAACCATTTGTTTCGCAACCTTTGCCCTTAAATTATTGATGCGATATGGATTTTAATATCCAAATTTGCTTTATTATATCTATATTTCATTACTTTGTAAAAATTAAATATTAAAATAAATTAAATATGGTTAAATAAACATAAATAACTACACAAATTATAAATTAAATATTTTTATTTAGATTTAATATTTAAATGCATATCAGAATATCTATCTTGATTTGGAATTGGCGAACGTGTTGGATATTTGCTCAGATAAAGGACTCGTGGACTGAGCCATTTGTGTGTATGCACCGCCACATCTTATCCACACCACCCACGTCCACTCCACCCATACCACGCCAGTGCACCCACTTGTGTGTGAATCCCTAGCTTCAATCAAAAAATAGACACGCCATTTAATATCCAGGGGTAGGAAAAGAGCGGACCATAAATAAGGAGGATAATTATGGGTCATTATTTTAGCCCTCCTCTCTAAAACTCCACCCCTGCTTAGAATGAATGATATCCGGTATTTAATGAAAATATTGAGTTTTTTTTTTTTTTAAATATTACTCTATTAAAATTGGTTTAGTTTATTTTATAATAATAATATTATTTTATAAACTGTTCTAAATATTAACGGAATTTTTGAATTTGTTCTTATTATTAGATTAAAATTCAAAATTTCCCTATTATAAAAATTACTATTTTCTCATATTTATATGTAGTATAATGAATAAGTGTGCGTAACCAGACGCTAGTAGGCTATATGTGAACACCATAGAGGTGGTCAAAGCACTTAAGAACAAGATATAAAGTCCAGGGGGCCAAATTCCTTGTCTTTTATATGCAACCGTAAATAAATTTCTCTTATTTGAAGGAATAATAAAAATATAATCAACTAAAACAGCCAAAAAAAAAATTAAATACCACCGGATCTGTCGATTTGTACTCAGCATCTCCTTGTGTCCTGTGAAAGGGCATGTTTAGTACATATCCATGATCCAACTGTTTCCGGTGATAATCAATTTTTTCTTGCGGAATTTTATTTTGTGCACTAAAATTTGTATCTAACAAAGTAGAATTTATATTTTCTGTTTTGAGCTGTCTACTGTCCTGTGTGATAATTAAAAATTTACAGTGCTTATATATAATTTTATTTTCAATACCACTTTTTGAAGTTTTAAAATAAAATAATTTTATGCATTTTTTTCTGTAGCCACTAGACAGAGTGTCAAATTTTCGATGAAAAAAATATTATGTATGTAATATAATATGTATCTTTGTAAAAATTTATTATTATTCTTTTTTTTGTTAAAAATTAATTTTACTTGTGTATGAATAAAAGGAACATATATAAAAATAAAATAATCTATGAAAAAAGAGATTTAAAAACACTATGTACTGTATATAGAGCTCTATATAAAATATTTATTATAAATTTTATAATCTCTTTGAATATACTATTTAAAGCAAAAAAAAAAATTTATTGAAATTAATTCTAAAATTCATAAATTATATAAATAATAGAGAACTTTAAAATGTTTTATTAATACAAACTTACAAAATCTGTATTTCTTTTGAACTTTCTGGTTTATAAATAATTTTTTTTTGCACAAAAATTAAATCAGAATTCCTAATTTTCTACCAGTTCCCGTGTATATACAAATACACCTGATATTTTAACCTGACTTTATTGTTCAAAGAACATTGTGAAATGGAAGTTGAAGTATCTTGAATAATTGAGGTTCTCGCTCCTAATTAACCTGCCTGTTTAAATTTAATTCATGTTTTCAATATTCTAGGGTAGTGATTCTATTTTTAAATTTATTGGACACTAAAATTTACAAAATATAAAATGGTATTTTCCAAAGTGGATGCCAGATAGCGACAGGCATTTCCCAAAGTGGATGCCTGATTTCTCAGGCCTGATAGGACAGGCATTACCCAAAGTGGATGCCTGATGCGACAGGCATTTCCCAAAGTGGATGCCTGATGCGACAGGCATTTCCCAAAGTGGATGCCAGATAGGACAGGCATTTTCCAAAGTGGATGCCTGATTTCTCAGGCCTGATAGGACAGGCATTTTCCAAAGTGGATGCATGCTCTCTCAGGCAGTTTTCATGGGTTTCTATTTTATATTAATATGAAAGTTCTCTTTCCTTTATTTAATTTTTCCCACTGATCTAAAGTCACCTAAATTTTGTCACCTTTTTAAAAATATAGACATTTTGTTTTTTTAATTCTTCTTTACTATTTATTTCTCCAAAGAAATATTTAGCTAATACTACACATATTTTTTTTGCGAAATTCTTAATATGTATGGACCAGTGGACCACGGTACACGCTTTGAGAATCACTGCCTTAGACAAGCAGCCTATTTAAAATGATGTTAAAAAATTTTAGAATTTCTCTATTAAAGTTATACGTATAAAATATCGTAATTTATGAAGATGAAAAAATTAAATTACTGTATATCTCAAATTGTTAGAAGTTTGATAAGAAAATGATAAAAAAAAAAATATTATTGTCCTATAAGAAGAATGAATTTTTCATAAATTATTTTTGAGATTTGGTGCTAAAATAAAACGGGGCCATTGTGACGTATCTTTAAAGACTGTTGCCTTAATTGTTTTATTCATCTTTTTTTCTGTTAAAAATGGAGGGTTTTATAAAAACTCATCATTTAAAAAAAAAACAAAAAATGGCTCTTAATTTTAAAAAAATAAGTTTTGTTTTCACTCATTCTATGAGATTAATATTGATATAATAAATCTCAAATGTAAGATTTTAATCAAAATAAAAAAAAAAATATTGATTTTTTTAATAAATTTTATTCTTTTTTATTTTATTCCTTCATTTTGGTCAAGGGAAGTTATTCCAACTTTTTTTTTGAGCTAAAGATCTCAAAATTTCCAAAGGGTTCTCAAGATCAATGAGTTAGGTTTGTAGATCTGCACTCAAATGTGTAGATAGATGGTAATTTTGGGATTATTCTTGACCTTATCAGCTTCCTCGATAATCTTCATATCTGATATCACAACCATTGATTGCCTAATGTCTCAAAGTTTTTCCATCAGAAACTTGGTCTCTAACTGTAAGACACAGAATGTTCCATTTATTTATAAGAAAATCACATCATATTTTATTTTGTATATTATCCTAAAAAAAAAAATGTAAATTACTTTTTATGAAGTTATTTACATTTTATCCTAAAAATTCTATTTTTTACAGAAAGAATAAACAAATGAAGAATAAAAAAGTAAACTTAATACGCTTTTTTTTTAATTTCTCTTTTATTTAATATTATTAATATTCAGCATGAATTTCAATTTTAATTTAGTTCTCTATTATCTTATTAATACCGAATATGTTGCAGATTTTGAATTCGTGGACGTGACAAAACGCTCGACTCCTCCACCTCCACCGTCTTTGCGCTTAATGGGGCAAAGACCAAAAGGAGCGGCACTCCCACTCCGCCGCCCCCAGCACTTCAATGTTTCGTCTGTCCTCGGTGTGGCAAACAATATAAACATCGCAGCTCATTGGATAAACATATGCGTCTTGTTTGCGAGGTGGAGAAACAATTCAAATGTTCATTTTGTGAATATCGATGCAGTCGGAAAACAGATCTACAAACTCATATCTTTCATCGGCATGAGAGGCCAAAAGATGCACCTGGAACACATAAATGTCCGAAATGCAATAAGGCTTATCATCATCGGCATAGTATGCTGAGTCATTTAAGACATGAATGTGGAATGGAACCGAAATTTCATTGTCCATTCTGCCCGCATCGATGCAAATTGAAAACTAATATGGATAAACATCTATTAAGAAGGCATTCGGATATTAGATATTTTCCTCTTTCAATGCAAGAACCGTATCCAGAAGTGGAACAATCAGGCGAAACTCCTCTATATCCGCCACCAGAAGAACATCAACAATCATTTGATAACAACCAACCAGAACCAGAACAGGAATAGTCTTCATTGCACAATATTTAGAGTCAATAACCTGTTTGTGCCTGTTTGTTTAATTAAAGTTTTCTTATCTTAAGAGTGCACAATTATATTCGAAATATCAAATAGTAAATAGATTTTAGTGTTATCTAGTTTCCTAAACCCAAATCTTTGTTTATATTTAAGACTAGTATTCATATATTTTTTTTTTTCTGATAAGAGATATTATTCTACTTACTCCTTGATATATTCCTGTTAATATGTCATTATTTCTTCAGAAATATCTGTTAGATCATTATTGATCTATCGAATGATTTTGGGCTCAAAAGAGATGTGTCTATTGAGGAGTATTTTTTTTATCAAAAAGTTCTAAAACTTAGTTGATTTTGGGCTCAAAAGAGATGTGTCTGTTGAGTGATATCATCATCAGACGAGGAGTATTTTCTCTCAGAAAGTTCTTCTTCTTCTTTTTCTTCGTCCTAATCCCGCGGTGCGGGGTAGGCGGAGGAGGTGGGGGTTTTTGCGACCGGGAAGGGATAGAATAGGCCGGCCCGTCGCACGGTCTGACGCCTGTTGAAAATATAGAAGGAAAGAGACTGACATGCAAAGAACAGAAGTACTGCCAGTCCCAGCTAGGGCAGCTCGTGGTCGCCATCCACGTACCCACAAGATGTGGGCCCCTGAGCAACCTCTCAGAAAGTTCTAAACTAATGATTTTGGGCTCAAAAGAGATGTGTCTGTTGAGTGATATTGAGGAGTATTTTCTCTCAGAAAGTTCTTAAACCTAGAAAACTGAACGTGGATCACTGTAGTAGCAGAGCGATTCATTTGGGTAGATACCACAACACAAGCAATTTGTTAATAATGGTGTAAGTATAAAAAAAAGATTACGCAACAATCCCAACTTCTTAGAGGTAATCAAGATCAGTTTTCTGCTCTATTTTGCCTAAAGATATTTTTTGATGCAGTTTTCTCAATTATAACGTTATATAAGGCCTACTCCAGACTTATTCCTTGAGAAACATCTGTTAGATTGAAATGATACAAACAATTAGAAAACACTTGTAACAAGTCTGAACAAATATTCTTAAAGATGACTTTCACAGTGAAAGAATGAAGAAATTGATTTTTTTTTCTTTTAATCATAAACAATTCCAAAACAAAAAAGTAAAATTATAGTCGTAACTTTTAAGTTATCAATTATTATTATTATTATTATAAGTTACTAGAAAATTTTTCTAAAGAGCCTTAAAATTTATTTTAATTCCTAAAATGAAAATGTTAAGTCTGATGTGCTAAGCTAAGAAAAGTATACTAAGTGTAATAATAATAATTGACAAACAAACAAAAAGAATAAATAAAATAAATTCTATGATTATAATAATTGGACCCTGTTATGCAAATGTGTGTCAAAGGCCAAAAAAATTCAAAATTGAGTTAAGCACGGAATATTGTTTCAAATGCTATAATTAATAATATTTTTTTATGAAATATGTCATAAAAAAATTTATTTTTAATGTAAAAGCTTAAAATTATTTTTACAATATTTCAATGCGGGATTTTCATTTTGCAAAAATGATTTATGTACCTAACACGTTGTTTTTTATGATGTTAACAACCAATAAAAACTTATTTAACCTATATTATATATTGTTTACCTTAAATAAACCTAAATCCTTTTTTTTTAAAAATGAGAAATGAATTCGTAGATGTCAAAATTTAATTTTTAGATATTATTCCTGATAATGAAGATGAGGATCAGTGCGATTTCGAAAAGACAGCAAAATAAATAATATTAAGTCAATTTCATTATAACTTTGATTTACTGTTGCCATCTTCACTTCCATTCAGGAATTAATTGATGAGAAAATTTTGTTATCACTTTGTATTTATTTTAAAATATTAATACTACTTAAAATTTATTAATGTAATTTTGATAAAAAGTTTCTAAGCTATTAGTATTAAATATAATCATAAAAGAACTTTAATAATATCTTCGTTTTAATTTTTGAATTATAACCTAAAATTATTTTATTAATAAAAATAGTGCATAGATTAATTTGCAATCATGTGTCAAGAGACTTTGAAGCATTTTTACAAATATATATTGGACATAGAGAATTTTGCAAAAATAATTTTTTATATTTTATTGTTTTTCTCTAAATTAGTCATATTTTTAGAGATAATTTATGAATATCTGCCATAATTACAGTATTTACTTGCACAATTGACAAAAAAAAAAATGATATATAATCTAATCAAAACAATTTAAATCAGAAAATTAATTTTCTCAAATCTCGGTACCTGGCGCTTGACACACAATTGCATAACAGGGTCCAATTAGCTTTTGTAAATATAATATAACTGAAATGTCATTTAACTATAAATAAATAGAATTTACTATTACTGAATTTATGAATTCTGAAAACTTGAAATATTTAATAATTTTAAGGTATAGTTTTTGATAATAAATAAGAAGGGCGTAGTTAGGAATTACGTTATTTGAATTAAATACAGTTGACGTCTCTAGCGTTTTTCATCAAAGTCAGTTTATTTTATGTTTTTAAAATTTCCCTGTAAACAGAGATGTTACAAGATGAGAATTTTATAGCTGGATAATAGTAATAGCAGTTAGTTATATACTGTATTTCGTTTATTAAGGCTGACGTTTTTGTCTTGGCCAAGACCATCTTCAGAGCTTAGAGGCATTTCATTTTGTTTTTTTCTAAGATCCAATACTACGCCCTTCTTTTCTTTCTTATTTTTTTAATTTAAATAGTAGATTCCAAATACTGTATTAATAATTATTTCTAAGATTTTGAGCTTTAACTTTATATTTCTCTCTCTTGACCAATTTTAAGTTTAAAAACTGGAGCATTAAACTAAATATCTTTTTCTATTGGAAAGATATTAGGGGAAAAAACTATTTTTTATAATAATAATAATTTCTCTGAAAATTTATGTAGTTGAATTATTATACTTGTAATATATAATAAGTATTGTATAGTCTAATAATATTAACTATCTATATAAATGTATTATATATAAATATTTGTAAACATATTCTAGGCTTTCAATGAATGCCTCAAAGTTTTGTATACAAATTTGACTCCGTGTTTATTTATTTAAATTAATTGATAGTCAAAATATAACCAGTGATCCTTGGAACTTGAAGCGGGACTTCTAACTTTGTTATGCTCTTTAAAAAATCTCTCTAAAATTTTAGACTTAATGAGACTACCTGCAAGGGCATATGAAGCGAGGCGAGCGCTTGTAGCTAGTCTCTCTTCCTAAAGTTTTAAACTTTTAGGGCCGGTTTTTTCATGTTTGGGTAGTTAGTGAAGTGTCTGTTAAAGTGCTTTTTTGGTAATGTAGAAATCCTCTTCATTTTTATTCTTATAGTAAAATATACGACATCGCATCATTTTATTTAAAAAAGAAGTAAATATATTTGTTATTTTTATTTTGATTCAACTTCTTTTAACAATAAAGTGATGAGATGTGATATATTTTACAATATGCAAAAGGTTAGGTCCACTGGCATCTGAAGCAGCCATTTGATTTTCATTTGCATAACCCAGCCTTCGAGTATATGTATATATGTTGAATTTTTAGCCAAGGTCTCTGTTGAATTAGCCCGAGCCAAAAGTTATGTGTAAGATTTACCAAAGGGGTGAAATTAGAAACACAAGCCTGGCACCAGCATCCTAACTTCACGAATATAAATGACAGAAACAATCTGCAATCTATCCCTTTTTTTTTTTTTTTTTGTTATTATTCATTTTATGTCAGTCAGGATTACATTTCTAGCAGTAGCGTAACTAGGTGGCCTCAAAGGCTTGTTACGCCGCTGATTTCTAGGATATTTGGCAAGGTGATGAAGATGATTATTTGAATATATTCTAATATCCAAGTTGAAACTATGTTCGAGGGTTGGCCAACTCCCTCTGGCGAGACGAAGCTAACTTCAGCTTCAGCTAACGCATTTCAATTTTTAAATTTTAGTTAAAAAAATAATTTTTTTTAAATTAATTATTTTAATTCATAATATTTATTTAAATTAATTTCAATTTTTATTTTTAATAATTTTTATATGTTATGTCTTTATTAAGTACCGGTAGCTATCTTCAAAAAACCCTTAATAGTGAAGAGAGTTTATTCCCTGGAAGAGGGTTTCTGCATTGCACACTACCCATAGGTTAACTTGCAACCCAAACATAAAAAATATTCGTTGAAAAAACCACTGGTTGACTTTTAATTCAATGATGGAACTAAGGGATAAACGAATCCCCGTCACTCCAAGGCAAACAAACCTTTTTGATTTTTATTCATGCAAAGAAATTGGAATTGAATCTAATCTAACCAAAGTATTTCCAACCTTCTAATTAATTATATTGGTAACCAATTAATTTAAATAAATATCAAAGTTCTGACTATTTAACTTCTCGTAAAGTTTTTGTTTGATTCGCAATAATAAATTATTTTTTTCCTTTATTTTAATATATATTCTTAATACGTCTATGTCCATTTTTATTTTTCTTGACCACCAAATATTGATTTGTTGCTCCGCGTCCTTTTACTATCACATGCTGCACTCTGGTAGCGGTTAGGTCAAGCTTTTGAGAAGGCTCAACTAAAATAAAACCCAACTACGATTATGAATATTTCTTTCTAACCGCCCGGAATGGATAGTTGAATAATTCGCCGCCTGGACGTAGGCAACCAATTTCGCTTGCTGTCATATTTTTTGCCTTTTAAAGGCGCAAAAGGATTTATGTATTAATCAATTTCTATTATAATAAATAATTTTTAGTTGTTTATTAAAATATTTTAAACAAAATAGAATTAAAAAAAAAAAAATAAAATTCTATTAAGCCCATAAAAATTAGTCAATTAGTTTTTGAGTTCGATTCGATAATTAAAAATAATTAAATATCACAATTATTATTCTATAATTAATTAAATATATTAAATTTTATTTTTATTCTTTGTTAATTATTATTGCTAAAATTTTATTTTTTTTAATACAAGTTTAAAATACTATACAATTATAATTATAAAATATAATTATAAAATAATAATTATGGGATTTAATTATTTAAAATTATCGTATATAGACGGATTAGAAGCTATTTCCGGTTGCCTACGTCTTGTTTTAAAAGGTGAATTATTCATATCCACTCACTTTTGAGACGGTTAGTACGTGAATAAATATAAGTATCTTAAGTTTATTTTTTACTCAACTTTGAAACCAAAAATAGTTTATTTCAAATAATAATTTGAGTTTTTTATTTTTTATTTTAGTTATATACAAAGATAAGTGAATTATAAAGTTTATATATATAAAATATATCTATATAATGTTAAGAAACAAAAAAAAAAAAATTCGATCTAGAAAATTATTTATATCTATATATATTTTATAATAAGAAAATTTGGAAATTTGAAAAAAAAAAAAAATATTGTGACTTTTTTGAATTATTTTATTTGTATTGTTTAATTTGTTAAATAAAAATATATTTTACTGTTTAAATGAATTTAATAAATAGGACAGAGGCTCTTTGTTTTAAATAAATTTTGTTTGACCCTTTTTTTTATGCCAAATTTTGAATTGAAAAATAGGCTATAATTTACTAAGTGTAGACCAAAAGATAGGTGGCAGAATAGACAATGAGAGTAAATCAGCAAGTAGGATATCATATTAAAGCGAATGATTAAAAAAAAAACTGGCTGACTTCCTCTCCTATCTAAGCATAGGTGGCCCTCGGGGCTTGGTGTAGTTGGTAGCGTGCCTACCTTCTATACGTTGCGGGTTCGGACCCCAGGCAGTCCGATGATTTTATTTAAGGCATTTGGATACCAAATGGCTTAAATAGAAATGCCTGAACCCACAATAGATATATTAATAATAACCGTTATCGTCAAAGTCTTAAATGGCCCAAGTTGCCGAAAAGACTGTGTGAATGTGAGAATGAATGAGAAAAAAGTGTGAGTGTTTAAAAAAAAAAAGCATAGGCGTAGCGTGAAAAAATTTTCTTGAACCCCCCCCCCCATATTCAAAATTTCTCTCATTCACACAGTCTTTTCGGCAACTCAGGCCATTTAAGACTTTGACGATAACCGTTGTAATATATATTATTCTATTATGGGTCCAGGCATTTTTATTTAAGCCATCTGGTATCCAAATGGCTTAAATAAAATCATCGGACTGCCTGGGTCCGAACCCGCGACGTTTGGTATAGGAGGTAGGCACGCTACCTACTATACCACACCCGGGGGCATTCAAAATTTCTGGCTACGCCTATGTTTCTGAGGGATTTTTTTAATAGTTAATTTGTATAATTAAAGGAAGTTAGGTCAAAGGGGGAAATTTAAAACTAAGTCAGAGAGGTAAATTTAAATCTTTGAAATTTTGCAAAATTTCCAAACAGTGAGCAAGAATAATTTTGATGCATTTGCTGGCCGAAGGCAAACAAATGGGTCCAGGGGCGCCCGCGGGGGGCTTTTCCACTTGTTGATTATATAATTCAAGATGTACAGTGAGAGACAATATTAAGTCCCACCCATGCGTTTTTTACTTGTGATTATTTCATTGTTTTTAAAAAAAATATTATATATTTTTTAATGGAAACTTTCATGGTTCAAACCTAGAAAATTTCCAATAAAGATTTTCATTTTCTTTTATAAAAACAATGAAATAATCAATTTTCTTGCATCAAGTAATAATATAGCCATTTTTCAATTTTAAATCACGCCTGTCTAAAGAGCCTCTCCCCATATAGGAGAATACGACGTACAACAGGGCCATGCCAGGCTTCCAGACATCCAGTCCTTTGTATTTTCCTATATGGGTCTATTAATATTAAAATACACTACGCGTCAAAAATAGTGCAACACTTTGTTTCTACTTAAGAAGACCCTTTTCTATTCTATCTTAATGATAATGTAATTTATTAAACATTTAATATGATTTTCTAAGTAAATTTAACACAAATCCATATCATTTTAATATTAATAAATAATTAAAATTTAAATAAAACAAAAATGTCTGAATTTTTATTATTAACGCTAAATTTTTATTTTAAAATAATCTCCATTTCAGTCTTTGCCTATTTTTTTTTTTTTTTGAAAATTCTTATAAAAAAACATTTTTACTTTCTCGTACCCTATATATGAAATATATAGAGAGAGAAAGTATTTGATATTAAAACTAAACATATTGAATTTGTCCCACAAATTGAAAATCGGCATTTTTGTCTTTGTTTTACTTAAATTGTAATTATTTATTAAAATGATATGGATTGGTGTTAAATTTACTTAGAAATGTAGAAGATAATTCATATTAAATGTTTAATAAATGACAGTATCATTAAAGGTCTTTTTAATAAGAAACAAAATGTTAGGTGATGAGATTTATTCATCCTTCTCAAAATGTTAGGTGTTTTTTTGACGCGCTGTGTATAAAATTTCTGCTCAAATAAAATAATCACTGGCAGCATAGCCTACATTTTGATAACTTGCCATTATTATTATTATAAAACACAAGAGCGTTAAATTCATATTTGCTTACGTATATTGCAATTTATTTTTTAGATGTTAATTAAATTAAGTTTCCTTAATTAATATAATAGGCCTAACACATTTTTATTCTTCTTAGAATTTTTAACATTTCTTGTTATGTTTATTAGTAATAATTTTATTATTATTATTGTAACTTTAAATGGAAAAATAATTTTAATAAAATATTCTTAAATAACAATAACTTAGTGTTTTCTATTAAAAAAAAAAAAAATGGCCGATTCATAAAATATAAAATAAAATATCATTCCTTTTTTTTTCAATAATAAATCCATAAACATCCATTTATGTTTTTAATTTCAGGAAAAACTTTTTAATAATGAAAATTTGGACATTGTTCATCCCCCCCCCCCCCACTATTCAAGTTCAATTGTTAAAAATACAATCAATTATTTCCAAACATAAACTTATTTATCAACAATTGATTGTCCCGATTGTTTTCGAACTGAATATTCCTTCGGATATCAATCTTCTGTTTGGAAATTTTTTATTTTAATGTCTTTTCGGCATCTTAGTCTTTTAGAGGATACAATATAAATTAAATTATATATATTTGTGAGGGTCCAGGTTTGGAAATAATCGATGTTTTTTACATTCGATTATTTTTAATAAATTTTGCACAGTCCTAATCCTTTCTACAAGTTCTCCTACAATGATTCATATTGGAAATCATCCGAATAGAGGCTTAGAAAATAAAACATAGCGTTGAACACTCAGGTAGTCAAATCACCATAATTCCTCAACACCTAGAGAGTAACTAAACTCAAAATACTCAGAATCTAAGAATTTTAGATGAAAACATCCGCTTAGAGATTTGGAATCCAACCCTAGTAGAGTAAAAAAATCCTAACAATAGTAGAACAAAAAATGTCAACTCTAATGAAGTACAATCCACCATTGTTAAAAGTATATATGTATCTTAGATGTATTCATAAAAAGAATAAACATATACATTTATTAGAATTGATCCTTATTAACTCTCAAGCATTACTATTTATATATTTCTCTTAGAAATTTGATGATAGACAATGAAACAATCTCTAACCTGACTATAGCTGGTCAAAGTTCTATCAAAGTATTAGTTCTTCCTGAATGAAGGAACTGTCTAGATCTGGAAATATGCATTTAAGAATAATTTTTCGGAGGGCTGCATTTTATATCGAATTGCAAGAGTCCTTACTTTAACCAAATTATATAGTCATATGGAATGTCCTCTTCAGAAATCTCAAAAAATAATGATCGATTTTATGAGGTAATGCTCCTTCCTAGTCTCTGGACCTCTCGGCAGATCCCGTGTTAACCAAGTCGGACTGATCCGAATTACATTGGGTCCTTTGCGGAATGAGATTTTCTCCCATTTAACTATTCTAAGAGACTTCGGCAATTTTGTATTATTTGCGGCAAGCTGAACTCGAATCCGAGTTTTGTTGAAACTTCAAATCCATAATCCGCAGGTTATCCGGGTTAGCCACTTGCTTCCTCAGTGCATAAAAATATAATATGTAATTTTTTCTAGATATTTCAAATAAATAGTTTTTTTGGATCATGTGCATTTGTGGAAATAAGTCTTTGTAACTCCCCTCTGCTCTGAAACATTACTGTTTTATTATAACCTAGTGATACTGTCTTAAAAAAACATAATGTTTTATTGTATTAGAATTTTATAGTCTGAAGATAGTATCCCGAAACTGAAAACTCGACCAATGCAGTTACAATTAAAATTCTAAATCACCAAAACACTGTGCATTTTAAGACATCAATGCTTTTGGATCCGAAAAAAGACACTTGGGCTCTTAAGTCACTTGCACCAAACCAAAGGATTAGATTTATTTCCAGGCAAATTAGGATAATCTTTTCTTTTGCAACAGTATATTCTTAATCCACTTCTTTTCCATGTTCCTTTTTGAACTCCATATTATTGGAGGAGGCAAGGAGCTAAGCAGGATAAGTTGGGGATTACAGATCTGAAGTTTCAACACAATTCGGTTTTGAATTCCGCTTGCCGCAAATAACTGAAGTCTCTTCTTAAGGTAGGAAAGTGGAAGAAGAACTCACCCCACAGACACAAAGGGCCCATTTTGAGGTTGGCCGGGGTGATGACTCGGACTTGGTTAACCCGAGATATGGGTCGAGTGTCTGGGAAGGTAGCAGTTCCTTATGAAATGCCATCCATCCCCATATTATTGGAATTAAAAAGAATCATCCAAGGATCTCTAAAAACATATAATTCAAAGTTCCATTTTTCGATATCCCTTATCCAGTCAACAATGCTCTCTCTTCTTGGCCTTAAATTATTTCGTTGACACATTAGGCAACAACAAAATATTCTCAAAATTTGTTGGATCAAATGAAAGGACACTACTACAATATTTTCGGTTTTATTTTCCACTTTGTCTTTTCGTACTTTGACCACTTCTTTGCTTTCCGATTAGTATATGCACCTTTGTTTCTTTTTCTAAATTTGAAAAAGAAAAATTTTGTTAGTAAAAAAACAAACAAAAAATTATTGATATGCACGGTGTAGCTTCAGCTTTTGTTAGAAAACAAACAAAATAAACAAAACTGTTTTAATATTTTTTTTTTTTAGAACATAAATTAACATATATTTTATATTTATTTTTCAGATTTATTTTTCTTCGACATCCAAGAGCTAACAAAAGATACAGCAGCAGCAACAACAACAAAAAATACCAACAACAAATTTAAACGTTACGCGTGTGCATATTGTCCATATCGTTGTAGTACACGTCACAATCTACAACGTCATCAATTTCATCGGCATTTTCAACACAGCAATCAATTACAATATATGCATCGATGTCCAAGATGTAATAAATATTATAAACGAAAGGATACACTTACTTATCATTTACGTTTTCAATGCGGTGTTGATCCCGCTTTTCGTTGTCCATATTGTCCTTATGTTTGCCGCCATAAATCAAATTTAAAAGTTCATATTGCCCGCCATTTATAAATAGAAAAAATTCCTTTGTGCTAGAGGTAATTTCTTGATGTTTTAGAAATAAACGCTTTTAAATATTTATGTAGGTGAAGGTTAAATGAAAGGGTGTGTATTTAACCTACTTTTTAAAATTCAAGAATTCATTAATTGTTAAACATCTCGAATTATATACTTAAAAAACAAATGAGTCTTGGAAAAATATACCATTATCTTAAACGATTAAAGATAGGGGGGTTCTCAAACACTCAAGGAATATAAAAATTCATTCAAATTTACGACCCTTAGAGCATGTATGTCAAATTTTTTGCAGTAGAGTATATATGTCAAAACTTTTGCAGATGATGGTATATAAAATTTATTAATTTTTAAGGCCGGATGCACAGTTGAACAGACAAGATAGAAATATTTTACTAGAAATTTATTTATTTTTTTCTTTCTTTTTTTTTTTTTTTTTTACTTTCTCTTATACACACTGAATGGTATTTGTCTCAGACGTCTTTTTCCGTCGCAGACAAAATTTTAGTGTCCGACAGCGATCCATTCAGCCGGATGAATAAAGACAGAAATTTATTGCAAGGAGTATGACAGAATGTATTGATATAATTAATAACGAGGAGAAATAAGGCAGTCGAAGCAAATAAAGAAAAAATATTCTTCTTTTTCTGATTTATTTAATAACAACGTCGATTCTTCCGGCCTTCATCAGAACCTTAAAATATAATGAAATAAAAAAATTTTAACCGGCAGTATTTTAAGGTCCTGATGAAGGCCGAAACGTCGACATTGTAATTAAATAAAGTCAGAAAAAATATTATTCTTTTTAATTCTTTATTTACTAGTATTTTTTAGTATTACTAGTATTTTAAGGTCCTGATGAAGACCGAAACGTCGACATTGTTATTAAATAAAGTAGAAAAAGAAGAATCCCTAGTTTATTTGCTTCGGCTGCCTTATTTCTTCTCATTATTAATAGAAATTTATTCTAATACTTATAATTCACACACTGGGTATTCGTCTCAGACGTCTTTTTCAGTCGCAGACAAAATTTTATTGTCTGTCAACGATCCTTTCAGCCGGATGAATAAAAGCAGAAATTTCTTCTATGCATGTTTTTAAATACACGAGCAGACGTTTCGTCTCAGACAAAATTTTTGTCTATTCTTATTCGTCTGGCCCAAGGAAATTTGTCTGAGACATAGTTTTGATTGTCACTCATTCAGACTTCAGACTAAATATTTCTGTCGCCAACGAGAGGATGGAGATAGGCGGAAACTCCCAAGGTCTTGTCTGTTGCTGTATGCGTCCAGCTTTGATATTAAAATTAGACATTTTCAAATTTTCTTTTTAAGATTTCATCATCAAAAAAAAAGCAAATAATTTCAATTACAGCCTCTATTTTTTTTTTAACGTTACGTTGAACGGGCCCGCCGGAGTTCATTTTGTTAACAAGAGTATTATTTTAGTCATTACTTTGAGATAACTTGCATGGCAATAATACTGAGGCGGGTTCCCCTTTCCTTCCTCAGGTTTCTCAAATATAGTTAGATAATTTTTTTTTTGTCCCCCATTCTTATAAGAAATGGAATTTTTTGATTATTTATTATTCTTACACTTAGTCATATTTTAGTATTTTAAATTCGTCACCAAATAATTATGTTTAGTATTAATTAGCTCACATTTTGTTTTTGTATTTGTATTTTTCCATTAATAAATAGAGAACAAATTTACTACTAGTCTATAATATATGTTTTAGATATTTGATGTTCAAAGTCGATAAACATTTAAATGCTCTATTTATGAAAAAAAAATCTAAGAAATAATTTAAAAATTAGAAAATAAAATGAATTTCTATTACTGTAAAAATTTTAATAAAAATTTTTGCATCAGCATTTCGGTCTTCATCAGTGAATTGATTTTTTTAAAGAATTGACTATCTTTGTTGAACAATCAATAAATAATATTTTTATAGATTAAAAACACAACGGAATGATTTGTTTTTAATGTAAGATGAAAAAAAAGACAAGCAGCCTTTATTGTTTACTCAGTCACATAGCAAAAACATGTTTTTAATATTCTCTGAGCTTGTACTATTTTTATAAAATATATTTAAATAAAAAACAGAATTTTGGGAGTCGGAGCCAGCTATTAGTCGAACACCTTTACACTTTAATCAAGGCAGACGTTTCGATAACCATCTTCAGTACCAATATAAGTTGCTTGAGATGTTTTTGTCATATGAAAATAATATTAAGAGATAAGAGGGTAGAAGGGGTATGAGGTAGAGTTTTTTTTTCTTTATTTATTTAATCCGCACGTCAGACACGGAACCGAAACGTCAGCCGTGCGGATTAAATAAATAAAGAAAAAAAAAACCTTAGCTGCATCTCTCATTTTCTTCCCTCTTATGAATATTAAGAGAGTTATGTGTAGGAAGCTTCAGCCTGGAGCAAATACTTGCTGTTATAGTTACCGAAACGTCTGCCATGATTAAAGTGTTAATAAAAGCTGATTTCACTTCTACTGACTCCAATTCAGCATCCAACCTTATTATCTCATTAAGTTAGAATGGAAAAATAAAACGACGTTTCAGGTGCTCGCCACGCCCTTCCTCAGGAAATAAAAGCAGACACAAAGAGTTGCAACACAAGTCGAGTTCAAATTTCAAATGTCCCCTTCTAGTGTAGGAAATTAGGATGATAATCCCCACTTTAAACTAACCATGATTACAATTAGAGCCAACGATTACCATTTTAAATGGTCAAAACGTTGTGGAACAAATTGAAATGTCGTTTAATTTGACTGCCTATGCTATTCAATCATTGTTAAAATATATATTCTTTGAAATTTGATGACGTACAAGATTATACACAGTAATAATTATGAAATTTACTTGTACTCTATTCAGTTGTTATGAATAAATTAGAAATAAAAAATATTCAACAAGACGGTTTGCACAAGTTCTCAGTTTCGGTCACACTCGGTAACCATCATCAGGCCTACAATCAATATTTTTAATCATAAGTCTTACAATCTAATATTGTAGTATATATAAAAAACTTAGGTTTGGTAAAGAGAAAAAGAAGAGAGTCAATTTCTCATAATATTGACGTTTCGATCCCGTTCGGGACCATCCTCATAACTATTGTGCATATAACAAGAAGTGAATAAATTAATTTTGGAAAACATTATCAATTATATCTTAGAGTAGATTATAAGGCATTAATAATCAAATACAATAAAATTGAATAATTACCAGATGAGTTTTGATATATTATAGAACTTAATCATAATGTACTCTAACTTGTAAGAATAATTGATAATGTTTTATAAACACTTTTTGTTATATGCACAATAGCTCTGAGGATGATCCTGACCGGGATCGAAACGAGAAATTGAATAAACAACAAAATACCACTAGCTTCTCTCTACCTACACCTAAGTTGTTTATAACAGTTATAGGTCTAATTAAGTTTGTAAGCCTTATGATTAACTATTTATTGTGGCCTGATGATGGCTACCGAGTAAGACCGAAACTGAGAACAAATTATGAAACTGAAACTTGCGCAAAACTGAATAAAAAAATATTTTTATTTCTAATTTACTTATAACAACTGAATACAAAACAAGTAAACTTACAAATATTCTTTGAATTGTAATTAATTATGTTAACCTTTGTTTTGCAGCCCGATGTTTTTGTACTTTTGTTTCATACAATAGGGCATTTCAAAACAAATAAATTAGAAATAATATGTAAAACAATTTCATGAAAATAAAAGTGTATTTTATAAAACATTTTTCTTATTTTTTTTTGTTTTTTCTTTAATGACAAAATATGTTGTTTTTTTTATTGATTGATAGGTAAATTAGTTAGACGGTGCTCTTGATGCATATGCCAGCTCCATATTAGACGGAGACTGTTGCCTGCCATCCCTCGATGCTCTCACAGGTCACCGTTTAACTAAAACATTTCATTTTTATTTTCTTTTATTTTTCTTGCATTATCTTTAATTTTATGAATGGTAGTTTTTAACTCATAGATTGATTTTGTATATTTGTTTTTTTGTATTTTTGTTTTTTTTTGTTTGTTTTTTTTTCATTGCAGATCCTCTAGCACTATTTTCATTGAGGGACCTTGAGGCGAAATTGAAGCCGTTCGCCTGTCAATTTTGTCCGTATCGATCGAAAACGAAACACCATCTAAAGAGGCACCATTTTCACCGGCATATCGAGGCAAATTCCATCCAGCATCTGCACCGATGTCCTCGTTGTAATAAATATTACAAACGCAAAGATACACTTACTTATCATTTGAAATTTCAATGCGGCGTTGAGCCCACTTTTCATTGTCCCTATTGTCCCTATGTTTGTAAACATAAAGCTAATTTGAAAACACATATTACAACACGCCATTTTTAAAAATAATTGATATTTGATGTTTCAAGATATTTATTAAATAAAATTCGACACTCCTGTTTGTTAATAAATATCTTGAAACATATAAACGAGTGTTTTATTTGTATATTTTAATTTACATGGCAACGTTTTCTTAGTCAAACATTTTATTTCATTCTCCCCATTCTATTTTCTCTACAATCGAAAATCCACAAGTGAAATGTATAAATAAACGATTGAATTTAATAAATTTGTATTCACTGCTTTAAGTGTGTAAATCGAGAATTGTATAAATTAAAAAAAAAAACTTTTATGTTTTTAAAGTTGTTATATGTTTCAAGATATTTTTTTTATTAATTAACACTTCGTACGTATTCAAATATTGGGGTCTTTAAATTCTCAAAAGGGGAGACCCAAAAAATTCCAGAAAATGAATTTGCCCATTGGAAAGCATTGAGGTTTTGTCTTGCTTTACGAAAAAATTAAAGCAAATTAATTTAAATATTTAATTATTTAAATTAATTTGCTTCAATTTTTCGCAAGACAAAACCTCAATGCTTTCCAATGGGCAAATTCATTTTCTGGAATTTTTGGGTCTCCCCTTTTGAAAATTCCTATTAAATAGTAATGCAAATTAAAGAAGCGTAAAAATACAAAAATATGAAAAGGAGTAAAATATTAGTTAATATACTAGCCGCGGCGCTCGCCTTCGGCGGGCTTCGCGCCTAGGCTGGGGGTTTCGCCCCGCCTGCTGCGGACCCTCGCCTTTTCTTAATTCTGAGAAGCTTCACGTCTAGACAGTATATAAAATTTCATTTCAAAATTTCAACGGGAAGTTGCCCAAATAGAGCGTGATAGACAGACAGACGGACGGACGGTCAGACAGGCAGGCAGACAGACGGACATTAGCGAATTATATATAAAGATTATTTATATTATTTTAATTCTATTAATAAGGAAGATTCAAAGAGGTCAAAGAAATTCTACAAAATAGTCTTTGCTGTTCCTCGCAACTAAAGGATGTCGAAATATGTGACGAAGTGTTAATCTTTAATTAATAAAAATATCTTGAAACATATAACCGAGTGTTTTATTTATATATTTTAATTTACTTGTTAACATTTTCTTATTAAATTTTACTATATTCTCCCTCGTAATAATTATAAAATTGAAGTGAAACGATTTTATGAATTAATTTAAAGTAATTCGAAAACTTTTAATAAATTTTTATTCATTCTTTTAAGTTTGTAAATCGAGAATTGTATTGTATAAAATTTTCCTAGTTAATCGATAGTGTAATCAATAAATTGTAAATTGGAGTATTAATTAATTATTCCTTAACGATCTGAGCTACCATTAAAAGTTTGAATGATGATTGATATCACAAAACAGGGGTGAACGAACATTTAAATGATATTCATTTGGTATTTTTATTTTCTCTTACCTATATATTAAGAGAAAGTTTTGATTTCATGGCAAAAATTCGATTTCGACGTTTTGATCCAAATTCACCTTTTGAGATCTCCTGAGTCCAAAAAAGGGTCTCAAGAACGAAGCTACGAGGTTGAAATTTCATATTAAAGGAAGCTTTTGAACAAAATCGGCCAAAAAGTACTGGTACTTTACTGATGTACTTTTTCACGATTTTCTCAAATTTTGCTCTAACGATTTTGATTAAAATTCAAAAATCAATTATTTTTTAGATGCTCTTTAAAATGTATATTCTCATTTGAAATCTTCTGAAGACCACTTTACTCTTGTACTTCATAGGAAAGATAGGAGAAATGGTTACCATGGTAACAAAATATAAATATCCATACTTATAAATTTTACATCTTGAATTCTAATATATCGGCGGAAACTAAATAAATGTCGACACGAAAAATCTGGTGTGACAAGCACAGATGTGTGCTGTGCCTCCAGTCATTTAAAGTTCGATTCAAATCCTCTCATCCTTTGTGATGACGTTGCGGCTACTGGATAGTGTTTTTATTTTATACACCAAAGGCAAAGAAACTTTTTTTTTTTGACATTTTGTTGTTCACCCCTGGTTTGCATACAATTTTTAATCTGAATTTGTATTGTTATTTGATTTAATTTATATGTTGAGCATATAAACTAGGCCTACTTATTATTTATTGCAATCCCTTTAAATCCCTAAATACAATTGTTAATAAGAAATATTATGATCTTTTGTAATTGTTGTTGTTTTAAGGCAGAAACAACAAAAATAAATAAATAAATGAAAGGTTTTGATTTTCTACAAGAAAAAAATAATTTATTTTAAATTATGATGAATTTTTGTTTATTGGACCATCATCAGGAGCTAGTGAGGTGTCATATGTAAATAACAGTATTATTTCACCATATATATTAACTCACTAGAAAGTTTGATAATATCAAAATAATTTTTTATCAAAATTTAATAAAATTTTGATTTTTTTTTTTAACACACACTTTTTTCTTATTCACACTGACACTCACACACACATTCACACAGTCTTTTCGGCAACTCAGGCCATATAAGACATTTACGATAACCGTTATTGATTTAATATACATATAAGGGGTCCAGGCATTCTTATTTAAGTCATTTGGTATCCAATTGGCTTAAATAACTGACTGGGGTCCGAACCCGCGACGTATGGTATACGAGGTTAGCACGCTAACCTTTACACCAAGCCCCGAGGGCTTGATTTTATTCACATTGAAAAAATAAAATGATTGACACTTTTATTTGTAAATAATACAAAAAGGTTAATTAAGTATTATCCTTATTTTATAACTTTTTGTATTAACCTTATATTATATTTACAAATAAAAGTGTCAATCAGTTTTTTTTTTTGTCTCAGCCTCACGCTGACATTTCGATATCGTTAGGCATCATCTTCAGAGCATAGAGTCATAGTCCTAATTTTTTGAAATTCGATTTTCACGTCAATATATCGTAAATATAAAATCGAATATAACTTATACAAATTAGATATACAGTGTTTGCTGTTCAGAAATTAGTTTCAGAATTTTTTTTTTTTTTTTTCATTGTGAATAAAATAAAATTCTTCTTTATATAACAGCGGAGTGTCCGTCTGTCTGACCGTTCGTCTGTCACATTTTGCCAACTTTGAAACGAAATTTTGTAGTCTTATAGAAGACGTTATGGATTGTTCAGGAAAAATACTCGGGTCTCCAAAAGGGGAGGCGGAAAAAATCCAATAAATGTAAAATTTGCCCATTTGGAAGCATTGAATTTTGTCATGCCTTAAAGCCAATTAAAATCAATTAATTAATTAAATCTCTGATAAAAATTGTTATATAATTAAATTTTTATTTTTTTTCCTAAGAGGGATCGGGCTCTGATTGGATAAAGACAGACAGACGTACCCTCCGCCAATATATATATTTATAGAGATCTTTTTTAACAAGAGACTGTTATTTTTTAATAAGCCATATATGTATTTTTATTTGGCTATTAATTACCTGAAATTACAACAGTTGACTGAAAAATTATTAAGAAAAGGCTAGAGCCCGCCGCAGGCGGGCGGATCAGCTAGTTTGATTAATTTCATTTTGATAAGAAATAAATCCTTATGAAAAATTGATTCAAATTGTATTTTGAATGAATTTTTTACACAAACCCATGATCATTTGTTGAAAATTCAATAGCTTCACTTGAGAGGGCAATGGATGAAATTTCACTTCATTTTTATCCTAATTATTATTTTTCATCATAATTTAAAATAAAAAGAGAAAATAACGAAATGAGATTGAACTTTTTCCATTTTTTTTTTTTTTTTTTTTTTTCAAAAAAATGGACAAAATAATTTTATTTCCTTTTTTGTTATTTATTTATTTTTTTTTGCGGTGAATTTTTTTTTTATTATATTTATTATTATTTATTTATTTATTAGTTGCTGAACTAGGTATTACATATTCTATTATTTTTACAAGTTTTTAATAAGTTAATTAATTATATATGTATTTATATATAAATAAAACGTATTTCAAATTATAGCCGAATAGATTTTTTCGAGGTTTGGTAAAAAAAAAAAATTTGAATTAGTGGCGGAGTTGATAAAAAAAAAAATTATTTGTTATCAGTTGATAACAAGCCAGAATGTTAAGACAAAATTTTAATGTTATAAATAAAATTGAATTGAAGGAAAAAAAATCTCAAGTGCGGGGCTCTGGGGAATCGGGCTGTGGAAAGTCCCCTGGTACATGTACATTCAGTTACGTGCAAAAGTTTCCTGCCAATGACATTTTGTTCTTTAATTTATTTAAATAAAAAACTAATGATTTTTAATCCTTCTGAGATGTGAGATTAAGATATAGGAAACAAAATAATAGAGTAAAAAGAATATTTATTTCGTCCGCCTTCGGTTGGGTTTCCATTTGGCCCGGGAATTACTTACGCCCTCTGCATCCCCTTGCTCAATTCGACTGCCAATTTTTTTCCAATTTAGAATTTCTTGTTGCAATGCAAGTGTTAAGATGTTAAAGAAGAATCTAAAATTCAAGTAGGGTAGCGGGGACAGCAAAATGGACTATTTATTATGACTGCCTTAAGGGTCTGCATGGAGGTGGCCATAAATCATGAAGCTGTCAAAAGCAAAATATTTGGGCTCAGATATTGAAGAAATTTGATTATAATTAATTCCCCAAAACATTTAAGAGCTTCAAATTACTACGTTACAAATCCTACTGTGTATGTGACATTTTTTTCGGCACCTGAGGCCATTTAAGACCCCTCTCTATTTATTTCACTTGATTGGTATCTAATTCAATTGAAACAAATTTTTTCACCTGAGACAGGATGCGAACCCTCAACCCCTGACACCAGAAGCATCATAGATTAAGGGCTCTTTAGAACCGGTACATATTTAACATTTTTCCATTACATTTTTTATATAAATATTGTAGATAGATATGCTATAGATCAAACTGTTTTTAGGACAACCTACTGTAGTGCTTTAGGATAAACTAGTTTGGACTAGAAGAAACTAGTTTACACTCTGGACGAACTAATTTATCCTAGGATAAACAGTTTGGCCTGTAGCATATATAATTATTAGCATCTAACTTGAAAATTTTTTCAAAAATAAACTTTCTGGCTTGTTACTGTAGTTTCAGTATAAATAAAAACAAGCAAGAATTTCACAAGCAGCGGCCAAAAACGGCGTGCATGTTTGAACACTCCGCTATTGGTAATACCAGGGCCGTCGAGAGTTTATTTTATTTCGACTTTCTCGACGGTCCAGGTGATAGTATTCTTGTAAATATACAGTATATACGTAAATAAATAAATAGAATTATGAAAATTTCTAAAACAGTGGCGGAGAAAAAGAAATTTTTGAATTGCTCCGCCACTGTTTTTAAACAAGTCGCGAGCTTAAATATTTAGACCGAACTTTTAGCTAATTTATTTATTTTTAGTAAAATATCCTTACCTCTTTGTTCCTTTAGTACAATAAATAAATAAATATGTAAATAATGTAAATCAATTCATGCCTCAATTGTAAAAAAAAATAAAATGATTGTGAAATAAATTATTATATTTCGATATCTTCTAGTTTTTTCCTTATTTATTTATTTATATTAATAAAAAAAAATAATAATAAAATAAGGAAATAAATGATATTTGTTTTTTTATTTTATAAAAAAAAAAAAAATCCAAAGAGGGTAGGTCGAAACTTTTGTGTTTCTAGAAAAAAAGATAATTTATGTAAATATAATATTTCTTTAAAACAATAAATCACTTTCTATTATATATTATTTTTCCTTTTTATTTTTATTACCCTTGATAGTAATCAGCAAATTTTCCAGACACGCCGTGCTCAAGTTCATTTACATCTTAAAAAAAAAAAATATTTACAAATATAAGTCCAAGTTTCTAGCTATAGATACCCAAAATCACCACCAGAGAATTATCTAAGCATAGAAAAAATCCCATAAAAATCCGTCAAGTAGTTTCAGAGTATCAACAAATAATTAAAAATTAAATCTCTTAATTATTAGGCTTTAATTAATGAAATTTATTAAATTTTTTTTTCCCCAATTTTCCCTTTTAAAATCCTTTATTTAATAATAATAAATCTAAAATTAATATATAATTACTAGCTGCGCGACACAGATTCGGTGGTCTTCGTCTCCCTTTTTTTTTTTTTTTATTTTCTCCTGTAAGAACCTCGCAGACATATTATCCTCGCTTTTCCTTTCCTCTTTTACACTTTCCTTCCTAACTTTTTGAATAAATAATGCCTTTTTTTATGTAGACTATCAGAGTTAATTTTTCAATAGGAATGGAAAATTATCTATTAAATATTTTTTTTTATCTTTGCAGCATCTTCAGAAACTTTACGATATCCATTAAATTATTTATTTACTAGCTGCACGGCTAGCCTTAAACTTAGATCCTCCAAGCAATTACCTAATTGTTTCAAAGTGAGTTCTTTTTTAGATTTAAAAAATAAATAAATTTAAAGCATATAACTAAGGATTTATTAATTTAAATACGCAAGAAATATAGATGCCACCGGGAGTTATTTAAATTACTAATAAATACTTGGTTATATGTTTTTAGTTATTACTTCATGGATCCATAGGCCAATATATAATAATTCTTTATTTATAAATAAATTTATTTAATTTATTTAGAATAACTAAATTTTTTATTTTTAATCACCATAAATGATTTTTTTTACTAAAACTTATCCCTAAATCAGCCTTGTAAAATTCTCTAAACATTGAAAAAACGACCATCAAAATCCGTCCAGTTGATTCGGAGTTGATGCATTAAAAAGAAAAAGTTAAAATAATAAAGCTAAAAGAAAAAGAAAAATTAAATCTCACAATTATTATTCTATAATTAATCATATTTATATTAAATTTTAATTAGAATTCAATTGATTAAAATAAATTACCTATGACTTCAACTAAATATTTCTTTAATTTTAAAAACATTTATTGTATTTATTGTTGAATAAATTTCTTAAACAAAATATTTTCTTAATTTTTCAATAGAAATTGAAGCTTTTCTATTTATTTTCTAAATCTTTTCAGCATATTCATATATACAAGGTTATCCATTAAATTATTTATTTACTAGCTGCGGGATCCTCCATGTCATTGACTAATTTTTCCAAAGTGAGTTCTCTTTTACCATTTAAAAGATAAATAAATTTATTTTATCAATATTTATTTTGAATAAAATGTCTATTCTCCAAGCAAAAACGTTAACTTTTAACATCTGAAATCGGCGTTATTTCTTTTTAACACCTCCTTACCTCAAATTGATATTCTGCAAGCAAAAACTTTAACACCATAGCGTTAACATTTAGTCAATACTGTTAAAAATTAATATCATGTCTAGGGGGTGCCTTTAATATTTTATCGCCATATTTAATGCATAACTTAAAAAGTAAGGTTAAGATTTCGTCAGCTTTGAGAACAAAGCAACATGTTAACGTGGCTGTTAAAACTTTGTTTAGAGAATAGCCCTGATCTTATTACTTTACTTTTTAACACCCAATTTATGATGTTAAATTTTAACGCCTGTTTTTAGAGAATAGACCTTTAAATGTGTTTTTTTTTAAATAAAACCTATCCCTAAATCAGACTTGTAAAATTCTCTAAACAATGAAATAAAAAAACCCATCAAAATCCGTTGAGTTGTTTCGCAGTTGATGCATTAAAAAGAAAAAGCTAAAAGAAAAAGAAAAAATTAAATCTCACAATTATTATTCTATAATTAATCATATTTATATTAAATTTTAATTAGCATCCATTTGAATATTAGTATCGAACTAAATATTTCTTTTATTTTAAGAACAATTATTGTATTTATTGTTGAATAAATTTCTTGATCAAACTTTGTATTTTCTTTGGTGATGGTTGCCTTAACATTTTTTTTTTTTTTTTACTATACTTTTGTCAATTTGTTTGTTAACGTTGATAATTGTTTGACTTTTTTCAGATTCGGCTCCCTCGAACCCTCCCTCGCATTCTGGCCCCTTCAGGTGCCATAAATGCCAGAGCACGATTAAAGATTACGTGAGCCTTCAGAGGCACTGGAAGTATTATTGCTGCACTGATAAACAATTCTCATGCACTTATTGTGATTATCGTTCGAAACTTAAACATAATTTAAAGAGACACATTTATGTACGCCATTTTTTAAAGCGAACAATTTGATTGTATATGATGTATGTATATTACATATTAAAAATATATTCAAGTTTTTTTTTCGTGAAGATGGTTTCCACCTTGGACCGAAATGTATTTCCTAATCAAATAAATTTTTTGAGTTTAAATCGATGTTTTTTTCTTTTATTCTTTTACATATTGAAATTTCTCTTTCAGTTTGGAAGTGAAAATTTCTTTATTCTTAGGATTTTTGTTGAGATTTTGATTCGTTACGTCACCCTCAAACTCAAGTAAGAATCAGTGCGCTATTTGTGTACAGTCGGCGTCACAAGTGCTCGAGAGTGGAGCCTTGAGCTTAGGCAACCAAATCAATATTTTTTTTTTTTTTTAATTTTCCTATCCCTTAACAGAGATTAACTCCAATTACAAAGAGCAGAAAAGAATATTTGAATATCTTTTCTGCTTCTCATCTAGCCTACTGGACATCTCTCATCGCCGGAGTTCTCTCGAGCAATCTCCATATTTGAGTTAAATGTCTGTCTGGTCCCCTTATTATTTCTTTTCCCCAACCCCCCCCCCCCCCGCCACTGCATAAAATCATAGAATCTATTTAAACTATAATTACTTTTTCCCAAAAATAGGGGCTCTAAAAAAATTTTTGCACAGGGCCCTAAAAAAGCTAGTTACGGCCCTGAATCCAGGCAGACGTTTCGGTAACTATAACAGTTGCCATCTTCAGTGCCAATGAAGGTGTGGACTTGTCTTATATCGGCGAGAACTTCCTATATACAATTGCCTTATTATTATTATATATAACAGAAACCCCTTCATTGTCACTGAAGATGGCAAGTGTATAGTTACCGAAACGTCTGCCTTGAATCAAGTGTAAAGATGTTTGACTAAATGCTGGTTTTAATCCTCACCAATAAATAAATCATCTTTTTTTTTTAAATAATATATTATTTTAATTCCATATAAAATGTTTTTAGAAATTAGAAATACAATAGGGTCTATATAAAATATTTTGGAAAAGAAATTCATTTTTTGTATCCTTGCCCCCCCCCCCCCCCCTCCAGTTCCGGCGCCTATGCTACTGATGGAAAAGTTAACGTTTAAGACAACAAGCTAGACGGCTAAGCATTTTGGGTTGCCTAAGCTCAAGGCGTGGACTCTCGAACACTTGACTGAAACCTTTTTTTGGGAAAATAAATATAATATAAAAAAAAAAAATAACCTTCAAATTAGTTGTATTTCAAATAAAAATTGATGGAAATTTTTTTCCTCAATTTGCCCACCCTCATGGACATCAATTGAGCGTTTGTTGTTGTTGAATCTTGTATTTTTGTTTTCCTTTTATAAGTAGAAAGGTCATATGGTAAAGATGTAAAATTCTATTATTTATTAGCATGTTTCTTTTATTTATTTATTTCTTTTGATCAAATGAGAAATTTCTTCTTTTTTTTATCTTTTTCTTTGTATTTTGTTTCAGAACTACAACAAGTACAAGAATTAAATATTTGTCCCCGTTGTTTGAAAATATCCCGCAATCAAATATCATTATATAAACATATTAAATATGAATGTGGCGTGGAGAAAAAGAAATATCTTTGTACACAATGTAATTATCGTTGTGTCCGGCCGAGTCATTTGAAAAGACATTTGGAAAGTCATCAAAGGCAACAACAACAAAAGCAAAACTCTCCTTTTTTTAGAAGACATTTTTTATAAACAGAGACGACCAGCTCTAGTCTTATCAGTTGAGACCGGATTTAAGCATTTATGCTTATTGCTGAATTTTATAAGCAACCATTAGATATTTAATTTCTACACAAATTAACGAAAAAGTAAGGCCCAAGACACACGGTGCAACTGAAAAAAAAAAAAAAACTCGTTGCAGACATATATCGTCAACTAGTTTGTTTTCAGTTTGATTGTGTGTATTTAATGGGCATATGGTACAACTCATTGAAAAAAATTTGCAACGCAACTCCAATGCAACTGAACGTATCGACTTGAAAGCAACTTGCGTTGCAAACTCTAATCGAACTGGCGGTAAAATACAAAATGTATTTTATTTATTCATTAATTTGTCATCTAATTTTCAATAAATCTAACCATAAACAAATTTAACTTAAATAATTAAATTAACTAGAGCTTTATATTTCATTTGTGCCATCCGTGCATTAAAACATCTGTTTAAACAATATTTTCCACTTGAATGATAGTTAATTCTTCCCAGTAAATTAATTTCAAAATAAACTTAGTAAATCGAATTCTAGTTATTTTAATACATATTTTTACTAAATTTTAAGTAAAAAATATTTCTTAATTGAATATTTTAAAACTACAGAATTTAAAAAAAAATTCGAAATTCAATTGATTTGACTTTACATATATTTCTTGCAATTGTTAATAAAAAATATTAATTATCTCAATAAGCTTATTATTATTACTTAAATAAACCCTTAAATTGCCAAAAATATCTTTATTAAGTAACCGAACAAACAGCTGATTGAAAAAGTCGGCAATTTTGGGTGCAACTTGAGTTGCCTCGTGTGTAGACCTCCATGCAATATCAGTTTACAACGCGACTGGCTGGCGATATATATCTGCAACATTTTTTTTATTTTTAGAGTTGCACAAAAAAGTGCATGAATGGTCCAATAGCTGAATCAAAATTTAAGGATCCACTTTGCAAAGACTTCTGGAATAAAGAATTTCTACTGTATATTCTAGGATGAATTAATTAAAATGCTTTAATTCGTAAGGAAAATAGAATATTTTTTATTTTATTTCTCTCTAAATGTTGAACGATTTAACCCCCCCCCCCTGCCTTCAATTCATTCCATTCTATGTTGATTTATTTTTACTATTTGATAAAATTCCAAGCAAATTTATATTTTGTACTTTATTATATAAAAAAGAAAGAATAAAATAAACTTGTTGAAATTAAAGATCTCATTGTTTTGTTTTTTTTTCAATAACAAATCACATCTAAAGGAATTCAAGAAACCAAGAAGATGTTACAGAATTTAAGTATTATTTATTCATTTATTAATTATTTATCTAAAAAAAAAAATAAATATTTTGTTTGTTTCAGAATTTATTATGAATGGAAAAAAAAAAATGAAAAAAAGAAAGAAGAAATAAAACTGTTGTTGTGGCTATGATAATACAGTAGAATTTAAAAATGATAATACACGCCAACATGCATTGAAATTTATAGCTAACGTCTGATTCCGAAAATACCGGTTTTGCTCCATCTTTAAAATTAGGGTCCGACCGAAACAAGATTTTCAGCCGAAACCGAATATTCGGCCTCAACCTTAGTTTCGGCCGAAACCGTAACCGTAACCGAAACTTGAAATTTTTTTCCCCTCCGTGAAAATCATTTTACCTTTTTTTTAGGGAGACAAAAATGTTTTCTCCTTCAAGTGCAAATCATTTTACCTTTTTTTTTAAGACTCAAGTTTCGGCTACTTTTTGGCCGAAACCGAAACTACAGCCGAAACCATGATTTTTGGCCGAAACTGGCCGAAACCGAATATTCGGTCGGTTCCTACTTAAAATACATAGAAATATAAAGTTTCAGCCCAATCGTTGGTGATTTAAAGCTAGTGCACAATTATGCGACGCGACGCGACAGTTTTGTGACCTCGCACACGGGACGCGACGTGACGCCTCAATATTGTGACCTCGCACACTTGGACGTTTTTTTTTTTATTTATATACATTTTTTAATTTATTTTTCAATTTTATTTAAGTAAATAAGAACTAGATGTAAAAATGTCTCGGACGGAGTCTAAATGGCCTCCGATGCCGGAAAAAAATTGTTTTTTTATTGAGAAGGATGAATAAATAAAATTTATTCGGATTAATTCCCTCCGCTATAAGTCAACGTTTCGGGGCCAAAACTTACACGTTACATTTTAAGATATAAAAAGAATATATTGATAAACGGTAGGGTGAAAATGTCACGTAACAAAAAGCAGCAGTAACAAAAATACGTTACAGCGCCCGAGCGCCGGCGGATGAAGGCGAGGCTAGCCAAAGCCTAAAGGTGATGGAACATAGCTGATGGTATTTTTGGAATCAGCGCTATCCATATACCCAGCGATAGCTCAAAATACCCCGGCACCAAAATCACTTTTGGCAAATTTCTACCACTCAAGAGTTGATTAAATTTTAGTTCGTTATTTGTCCCTTTTTCTGTACAGTGTGTGATCGTGTGATCGTCGGTTAAAATAAAAGCTAATTTTTTTTTTTTTTTTTTTTTTTTTTTTTGCCTTTTTTTGAATGTGCGACTCGGGACTCTAAATGTTTATATGATCCTTTGATGTCTTTAGTTGATGCTTGTTTTATTTGTTGGCGCGCTTAACATGTTTAGAAAATTTAGTGTTTGTAAGAAAAAATAAATAATAATCTAATTTATAATCATTTCCTTGTGTCCATTAATCAGAATTTGGGAATTTTGTGTAAAAAAAAAAAAAATAAAAAATAAATGAAATCAAGGCATTAAAATAAAATCTCACATTGGATAAGGACAAGCTGTTGGCTTAGCACTCAACATATTTCACTATCCGCTCCGCCCGCCTTCGGTTTCGCCCCACCCGACCCCCCACCAGCTGGCTCGGCCTTTTCATAGTCAAATACAGCAGTTTTTCAGTCAGCTCATTTCAGGCAATTAATGATAAAAATACATATCTGGCTTATTAAAAAAAATACCACATTCTTATCTTAAAGAAAATCTATACATGTAATGGCAAAGTGTCCGTCTGTCTGTCTGTCTTTATCCAATCCGATGATTTATAACTGATAAGGAGGTTGTAGGTGTCATTTAACGTAGGATTTAATAGAATATGCATAATTAACTACTCTCTTAATTAACAATAGAGTTTTATTAAAATTTAGAGACTCGCTTTTTGGCTGCCAGCCTTCTTTAACATTTGTTGCTTAAGCACAAGTACAATAAATATCAAAGAATAGTCGTAAAGTGATTTTATTATTTTTTCAAAAATCACTTGAATGTGATTAAGAAGATGGAATAATTTCTCTTAACACTGACCTTGGCATAAATTCTTATTACAATGTTGGGTTGCTAGGATGCAGCCAAAGAGCTTTTGGACCAATGAAAATACCAATTCCCATTACACACGTCACAGATGACGTTTCGGTTCCGTGTTTGAACCATGCTCAGAGCTGGTGAAAAGACGGTTCAAACACGGAACCGAAACGTCAGCTGTGTAAATTAAAGAAATAAAGAAATAACCTTGGCTGCATCTCTCATTTCTACCCTCTTATTAATACTTTACTTTACTTTACTTACAGTTAGTAAAGTTTTACTTCGAAACTCTCTGAGCCATTGCCCTCAAAATTGAATTAAAAAAAAAAACCGACTTGGCCAAATGACACATGTTCATTTTAAATATAAACATGAAAATTCCTGAACGACTGAAGATGGAAAAATAAAATTTTCGCCGAAACGTCTCTTATTGGAATTGGTGTTTTCATTGGTCCAAAACCTCTTTGGCTGCGTCCTCGCAAACCATATCTACAGCCATTAACTCAACCACGATAAATCCTTATTAGTTGCTTAGGCCTACATGATATTTACAAAATTAACCACTTCAAATCCAGGAAAATAGAGACTGGCGAGGCAGGGTTATTAGTCGCTGGCGGGGAGGAATTTCATTACTGGGTTTAAGGGCGGTCCGAAAGGAGTTCGCTCGGAGGTTATTAAGCATCTTCGATTTAAGAGTTGCACTGTGAAGCAATAGACTTTTTCTATCTCCTTTTTTTGGACTTCATTTGTATAAAGAAAAATGCAAAAACTGGAAAGTGAAACTTCTAGGTTTATGGTAAGAAATTTGTCAGATTTGTTCATTTTGATTTATTAACTAGTTTTCGAGTTATAAATATGTTGAATCTAGTAGCGTCGACAGCCAAAACGGAAAATCCAACGTACTTCAATTACGCGTGTTTTGCGACTAGTCGTAGGAGACTCCCCTGCCAGAAATCCTCTCCAAATGGCGCGGGCCCGCCTGTGGCGGACCTTCCTCTCCTCTTAATTATAAGCTTTTATACAACTTAAATTAATATCTGGCTTATTAAGAAATATTATATACTCACACCCGTTGCTTATAAAAAAAATTATCATTGTATTTGTTAAAACAATATTATTTTGTTTTAAAAAATATCTATCTATATATTCTTATAAAGATCGAAGAAAAAATTTTTTTATTATTTCAAATTCCTACCGAGATCCCCGTTTATTTAGCTGAGGTGCAACCGTGCACTAAAACCCAACCATCCCCTGGCCGTAGTCATCTTCCGGCACCCCGTGTAGTTGCTTTATTTCCTATCTCTAACTCCTGCGTTAGTTTCTAGCTAGTGAACTAATCCTTATTTCTTATTCCTTTTATCCAACCTCTTCAATGCTAGCGATGATGTCCTAGTTGAGGAGGGACTCCCACAGCACCTCCTTTCGAAGAATGCATCACTGAGAGGGAACCTTCTTTCCGTTGCACACAGCGATATGTCACAGCTCACTCTCCTCGTAGAGTTACCTGGGGGCTATTGTGGTGACATCCAGCATTCCAATACTTGAGGATTTGTTTACATTAAATAAGGGTTTTTATTTAATGAGAAAATTCCGCATACGCAAGATTAGAACACGGATTTTCTCTTTAGAATCCGACACCCTAGCCCGCTACACCAGTGAGCCCTTAAGAAAAAAAATAAAATAAAATTATAATATAAGAATTTTTATTATTATTTTTTTTTTTTTGAAAGATTTAATTATTTTAATTAATTTGCTTAAAAAGTAGGTCTCATAAGTAGAGATAGAACCCAATGCTCAGTGAGAAAACCATCCCATTTGAGGAGTCAAGTATTTATATGGTATGAAATATAAATGCACTGTAAAAAAAAAATATGAATTTTCAATCATTTTTCATATACTTTCGTGCTTGAATTTTAATATACCCACTTTGTAAAATCAAATCCGTAAGTAAAAAAAAAAAATTAGAATCAAATTTAAGTAGCATAAAAAAGTATGATATCATTATTAGGAGAAGTTTTAATTATAGATCACATTTTTGTATTAATTAGTAGTGAGGATATTCAAGGCAGCCAAAAGCAATAAAGAAAATTATATCTATTTTTAGCTTTATTTCATACGTTTGCCGACGTCTCGGCCTTAATCAGGACAAAGTGTTCAATAGTCTATTGAACCAGAAGTCATGCATGACATTCGACGAATGTTCGCACAAACACATTGTCAGGAGTTACCAAGAGACTCTATGAGCTCGAGGCAAACTGCACTTTGTCCTGATGAAGACCGGAATATCGGCCGAAACGTCGACAAATAAAGCTAAATTTAGATATAATTTTCTTTATTGCTTTTGGCTCCTCCTGAGATTTTTGTATTAATTATTTATTAAAAATATATAAATACTGTACAGTGAGCGCCACAATTAAGTCCCCACCTGATAGCTTTAGCCTTAAGTATATGGTAAATGGTGAAATAATTTTAAATTTGAAAAGGAAAAAATAAAATCATCTGTAACAGATTTTATGTTTTAGCTTTTCGGGCATTAAAATTATTTCACTTTACACCATATACTATACCATATATTTAAGGCTAAAGCTATCAGGTGGGGACTTAATTGTGGCGCTCACTGTACAACGTTTCGACTAAATTGATTTATGAAAATTCATTTTTTAGTTCCTATACTTGTTTATGAATATCGCTTGAAAATTTTGGAATATATGGATAGGTATTCATAAAATACAAAAAATAAAATAATATTTTAATAAATACATGTAAATACAATGATAATTTTTTTTAAGATTATTTCTTAAAAATGTATGAAATTGAATGGATATTTTGCTACAACCTCAATAAGCAAATTTACGTGAGATTTTATTTTTTAAGCCTTGATTTAATAGATTTTTTTTTCTTTCTTTTTGTTCATTTAATAAAAAAATTGTTTTTTATTTTCTAGATGCCGAGAGTCGTTTGGCGTCTGGAGGTCATATGCTGCTTACGCCTGATGTTTATGCCAAACTTTTCGGGTCCAATCGAGGGGGAGGAGGGGGAAGTGGAGGTGCATCAAAGGCGGTGGCCTCCTCCACTACCTCCCCATCAACCACCACCACCACGTCATTGCATCACCATCATCATCATCGGACAGGCTCCGGCGGTTCCGGAACTGGCACCTTCACTTGTGGCCGATGCGGGAACGCCTATGCCAGACCGCACAGTTTAAATCGACATCTACGCTTTGAATGCGGTGTTGAACCTAAATTTGAATGTCCAATTTGTCATAAAAAATCGAAACATAAACATAATCTTATGTTACATATGAGGACACATCAAAATAGATAAGAATAATTGTTTTTTTTTTTTTTTTTTGCATATAACGAATGAATTAATGACCAAAATAAATATTTTTTTATTCTTATTAGATAATTTATAAATTATTTTACAGATAAAACTAGGGCCGGATTTGCAGGCTAGAGGTCGACACATCTAACCAATTCATGTACAATGAGTTCTAATATTAAATCACCCCCACCTTCCTTATAATTGGAAACTTTTCTGATCCTAACGTAGAAAAGAATTTCTCCATCTTCTTTTAGATAATTAAATGCAAGTGTTAATAATATTGACCTCTCACTGTACAGGCAGTGACACTATTAATCGCCAAAGGAAAAGAAATTGCATTGATAAAATAAAGAAATCAATTTATTATTATGGGAGTTTTTTATTATAGATTGCAATCGTTTTCAAGTACTGTGCACTTGTTTTCAGATCAAGTGAGAGTTACGTGAAGTTAGTAGCATTTTATATGCAATGAAGTTAACAACATTAGACACCATCATCAAAGTAAATGTTTACATAAAAAGCATGCTGCTTTGATGATGGTGTCTAAACTAACTTCATGATGCACTTCAAGATGATTGTATATTTTGTTAAATTTATTGCATTTACTAATCTCATGTAAGAGTAAGTTAAAAAAAAACCATAAAAATTCGTCAAATAGGTTTACTGTTAAACATTGTTAAGGAAAAGTTCAAATTAATTCTCACAATTATTATTTTATAATTAATCATATTTATTAAATTTTAATTGTCGTTTTTTCATTTAAATTTATAGATATAGAGTTAGCAACATATACAATGAGCTAACTTAATAGGGATGATTGAATATGTTGCTAAATTCATTGCATATAAAATGCAACTAACTTCACGTAGGTGTCCCTTGGGGGTTAGTTCAATTGAGTCTGAGCAAGTACACAGTACAGCAGAATATGTAGTCTAAATTGTTATATATATTTAATAAGTCATTAATTCAAAATTTGGTATATAATTAAAAAACTTCCATAACAATACTTTCGAGGCAGCAAAACACTTGCATTTTGGTTATCTAAACCAGTGTTTCCCAACCTTTTGAAGTCCACGGCACCCCAAAGATGCGTTGGGAATAACATTATACACTTACTTCCCCCACTCCTAGCAAAACGAAATTTTTTCCTCTGTAGACTTTGAATTGGGTATAGGAGACTTTGCAGTCAAGGAATTAAATAAAAAAAACTTCTATTTAATTGTTAACCGTCGACGTTTCGGTCGCAAATCACGATCATCCTCAGGACGATTAATTCTTGTATTCTAACTTAATCGTGTATTCTAACAATTAATCGTTTTGAGTAAGGTCGTAATTTGTGACTTGAAACGTCAACGGTTAACAATTAAATAATAGTTTTTTATTTAATTTCTTGGCTGCAAAGTCTTCTATATCCAATTTAAAATCATTTTTTTCCTTTTTTTTAGCAAAACGAAATTTACACCATAATATAGTAAACTTTTTTTTTTATTTCCAAATATCTCGCGGCACCCCTTAGCCATTCACGAGGCACCTTTGGGTCCCGGGGCTAAAACTATCAAGATCCAAGTTTCTTCCTTTGGCGATTCCATTAATAATGTTACTGACTGTAAATACTGCATAGGTTTAATAAAAATTTTTTAATTTAATAAAAAAAAAAGAAACAGATTTTGTGGAGACTACAGATCCGGAATTCGGCCCTGGATAAAATAATAAATAAAAAGTGTCTTAGAATGAATGAATTAACTGATTTCAAGAAATTTTTTCAACCAGTCTTTCTTTGTTAACACGTACTGTATAATACTGTATTTATGCTAGTCGCAGTGATATGATATTGTTTCCCAACTCCTTTCTTCATTAGCGTCGGTGTATCGACGATCTATTCAAAATCGAAGAAGAAAATTGCTCTTTTTAATACTAATCCTCTATGATGACATTTTGATCTTGATTAAGATCATCTTCAGGATTTCCGAGGGTCAAAATTCATACTTATAATTATAAATTAATATACGATGTTCCATATAAGACAGATTTTTTGACTGTTTCTAACTGAATCTGGGAAAACTATCTAAAACATTCCATCACGTCAGGTTTTTTTTGTAAAACGCATTTTAAGGGAAACCAAGGGGAAGCAGAAGCAGAAGTGTCCTAAATTTGAGATACGAGCTTGGCATATTTTGCATATTTGTGGGATTTTATTCATCGTTTGTTGGCAAATCAAAAATAATTTAAGAAAATTTTATAGAAAGAAAATTATTATAAAAAAATAAAAATAAAAAAAATAATAATTATTAAAATTAGGAACCGATTGAATATTCGGTTTCGGCCAGTTTCGGCCAAAAAGTAGCCGAAACTTTCGGCCGGCCGAAACCTGAGTCTGAGAAGATGGGATGAGACTCGCATGGAATAAAAAAAAGGTCAAATGATTTGCAAAAGCGGAAAAGGTGCGAAAAAAATTGTAGTCCCCCTAAAAAAAAGGTAAAAATGATTTTCGTGGGAGGGGGAAAAAAATTTTCCTCAGGAAGGAAAAAAATTTCAAAAAAAAAAAAAAGTAAAATAATATGAATTTTTTATAGGAAATACAAGTTTCGGTTTCCATTACGATTTCTGCCGAAACTAAGAATGAGGCAGAAATTCGGTTTCGGCTGAAAATCTTGATTCGGTCGGACCCTAATTAAAATTCTTTTAAAAATCAATTTTGTGAACATTTAGTTTATATTACCCTGTTTTTAAAATATTTCTAAATTTTTAAAGAAAAATAAATCACGCAGTTGTTCTATTATGCTGTCAATTTGAGTTACGAGCAAATTGACATACGAGCAAGGCTACGGAAGGAATTAAACTCGTATCTCGAGGTACAGTGAGCGCCACAATTAAGTCCCCACCTGAGAGCTAGAGGCTTAACTATATGGTATATTATATGGTGAAATAATTTTAAATTTGAAAAGGTAAAATAAAATCATCTGAACCAGATTTTACGTTTTAGCTTTTCGGTCATTAAAATTATTTTACTTTCACCATATATTTAAGGCTAAAGCTATCAGGTGGGGACTTAATTGTGGCGCTCACTGTACCACTATAAGGTAAAGGCACCAGTAATGGACCATGCACCAGTAATGGACCTTTTGGCAGAGATTTTGATAAAATAAGGATTAGGTATTTTTTGCAGCGTTGATTTTATATGTATATTCAAGTTACGTTATCTGGCTTCTTGTTCTTGCAGTTTGCGCATGCTCGCTTCATCACTTTATCATTTTATCGCATTTTATGTCCAGCGTTTTGCAAGACATACTATACATTGCTCTTTCCTAGTCATTTTGGTTAAGGATCGCTGGCTGTCTATATTAAAATATTAAGCACCCACAAAATATTTAAAGGAAAGATTATATATATATTTATTCTTAGAATAATAAACTAGGATAATAGTCGATATTTTACTATATAACTTTATCTTGAACAGTAGGGAGAGGGTGGTCCATTACTGGTATGTTAATCTTACAGATTATCTAGAAATGGACCGGGGCGGTCCATTTCTGAATTAATTAGAATTTTTTATTTTTGTTTTATAATGTTAATTATGATGTTCTGGCAGCCAGTAAATTATGTAGACCTAATAGTTATAGTGCTAACTAACCGTATTTCAGTAGTAGACCCCATGGTCCACCATTAGTTTATGATATGGCCCACTAATAAAATGCAAAAATGAAATGGCCAAAATGAAAAAAATTAACTAGAAATAAAAGGCAAGATGATCAATATAACATGTACAAAAATCTACGGGTTAAATATCTGAAAGATGGCTTAAAATTTATAGAGGACAAAATAGGCACAGATAAAATAAACTCATTTGTGCCAACATGCAGTCCATGGTCCGGAGATCCTCATGACTTATCCACCAAGTCAGCACTGAAGAGAGAAACTGAAGTACTCTTGGAAGAGCCGATATTAGAGGATAGGCCTTCATGTAATGAGTTCACTGTTTCTGAGTCACTGATGCAAACTATTGAAGCATCAGAAAGAATACTTTCGGTAGTTTCAGGAATGCTTCCCCAGGAATATTTAAAAAAGAATTTGAAGAAAAAGCAAGATCTTGAACAGTTGAAGATAGAAAAAGCTACTGAAAGGAAACTAAAGAATGAAGAAAATTCAAGCGAAAAAGAGCTCTTGAAAAAAGTACATTTAAACAGATAATATATTTTATATACCTCTATATTTTTATCTAGAACATCTTCTATACTTATTTATAAAGAGAGAGAGTGAGTTTGTTTGTATGTAGGGGCTAAGCTCAGAATTTACTATTTTTTTCTAAAGCTTTGGGGGGGGGGCCTGCCTCCTACCCCCCCCCCCCCCTCTGTCAAATGACGTCCCTGACTTTATTATCCCGTTTTATTCCATATATCCTCATAGTCATTTAATCTAACAAGTTAAATGGCTAAATTAAAATTAATTGATGAGGGTCCACTACTGGCGCTGAACATGGTCTATTATTAGGTTTTAGACGGTCCACTACTAGCTCCAACGAATTAAGATGGTTTTATATTTATTTATTTAAAATGAAAAACTTTATAAAAGTGTATCTTATATATTCTTAATAAAGAAATATAAGTGAATAATTTAAGCCTTCCACCAGCAGTTTCTTTATTAAAATAGAAATTCTGTGCTGAAAATTAATAAAAATTTTCTTAAATGGTCCACTACTGGTGCCTTTACCTTATTTACTTTTATATCTCTGTTTTTCCATTTTTTATTTTTTGTAAATTACCCATGTTTTGTAAAAAAAGAAACTGTACGTGATGGAGGGAAATGGTGATCAGTTTTGAATTCAGCACACTAAAAAACATATAATTCATAAAATATATTCCATTCAACTGGAAAAAAAATTTATTTTGCAGGCTAGTGTTCTTTAACCCATCATTCTAAGGACCGAAACGTGTCTTGAAACCTGCATTCAAAGGTTTTCTTATTGGCTGTCCCTGTCTATATTTCTCCATTCATAAAATTATTCAATAATAAAAAATTAAACACCAAGTGTTATGTTTATTGTTAACTTCTGATATTATTTTTGTTTTTGGGAGCTGGTCTTATGTTGAATGCAACGAGGGTGAAGGAACTTGGAGAGATTTGCATTTAAATGAATGCCTCTTCCGCGTGCATTCACCCTCTAAGTTATCGACCAACCAAGAAACCTATATTTGAATTAGAAACCTAATTCTTTTAATGTTCAAACATACTCAATTCCTCTAATGAAATTGAAATGAATTTTTTACATGACTCTAGTTAGGAAATAAATTAGAATTTAAATTTTTAGAATAAAGTTTATTATAAAATTTAAATTATTCTAATAGTGAGATATTTTCAATTAAAATTATAATATCAATGAACTCGGACTTAAGGAATTAGATTATTATTGCAAATAGTCGGAGAGCTGGAGACAAAAATGGGCAAGAGTTTTCTGAAGGCTAATATTTTCAGAATAGGTTGCATTTTAATGATGGAAAGATACTCTAGAGCCAGCACTTCCAGTACCGGGGCGTTTAGCGGGAATAAGCCGGTAAAGTAGCTGGAAGATGTTTTTTCGCAAATATCTCTAAAACTATGCGGTTTTCAGCAAAAATTTATCTATACAAAAATAATCAAAATTAAATTACAAACAAAAATGGTCTAGAACATAATCACGATAAAGTGAACGGTTCGGGAGATATAGAGTGGTAAAATGTGTAATTGATGGAAAAGAAGACACTGAGATAGATAATTTATATCTTGTCACCATGTTAGAACCACCATTCTAACCATTGTTAGAATTACAAATTTTACCCCTCTATATCTCCCGAACCGTTCACTTTAGCGTGATTATATACTAGACCATTTTTGTTTGTAATTTAATTTCTAAAACACTTAACTAGCCTAAAACCAGCCTGGAAAAATTATCGAAATTAAATTACAAATACATTACATTCACATTTAAAAAAAAGCCCATAAAAATCCGTCAAATAGTTTTAGTGTTAAACATTATTAAGAAAAAAAAAAATTCAAATTATTAAAAAATCTCACAAATATTATTCTATAATTAATAATATTTATTAAATTTTAATTTTCATTTATAATCTATATATATATATAATAGCGGAATGTCCGTCTCTCTGTCGGTCTGTTTGACCAACTTCTCGTTGGAACGAAATTTTGCAGTCATTATAGAGGACGTTATGGAGAGTCCAAGAAAAATTTCGGGACCCGAAATTCCTATAATTTTTTGAGTTATTAATTCTTAAAGTTACGATTTCTCCCATAGGAAATGTATAGAGAAAAACTAATGTATTCTTTGCATTTATGTATTCTATGAATGTAAATAAATTCTCAAGCAGGCACTGGATTGGAATATAGTAATGATAATTTTTTTCATAATTAAGAAAAGGCGAGGGTCTGCCGCAGGCGGGCCCCCTGGCTAGACACAAAGCCCGCCGAATTATCCTTTAATTTTTATATTTCAAAATTTCATTTTCTTAATTTTCGCGACTTCTAGGCTCTTAGAAGCCACTCACCCCTATCTGCCCTTAACACTTAATTATCCGCACTCTAGCCAGATAATTATTTGTAATTAAATTACTTTAGTTCCTAAAAAAAAAACATTTTTGTGCCAAATTTGTAAGAAACTGGTTTAAAAAATTTCTTGAACAAATCAAAATGAAGAAATATATACGTAATAAAAATAAAAATAATCTTTAAGTTTTTATAGAGATTTTATCAAAACTGTTTAATTGTATAGAGAATAATTTTAATCCCCCCCCACCCCCAGCCTTCCATCACTTTTGATTTGAAATAGGCTATATTGAAACAAAGAATCTCAAGCATTTTTATATAAGCTAAGAATTTTATTTCTGAGAGAAAAGTATTTTTCATATTATTAATAATCCGATATTATACTGTTTACTCTATGAGCTCATTAATACAGCAGTTGATGTATTAAAGGATAACAGCAAGACTTGAGGGAAACAAGTTAACCCAAACGACTCACTAGTTTTTTATAAAGTGTAAGCTGATCATTTGGGTTGCAGAAATTTGTAATCTACATTGTGTAGAGATTTTAACAGAGATTGAGCCATTTTATTAGAACATTAAAATGAGATAATTTTTTTTTTTTTGAAGTTATTTGTTTTGGTCATCAAAACCTTTTTTTTTATTATTAGAAGCCTGTTATGATATTTTCTAGAGGCTCATTTACAGGTTCCAAAACAGAGACAAGGTGATGAAAAAGAATGTGTTTATTTTCCAATTTGAATGGAAACTTTGGTTGCCTACATTCAAAAAACGTTTCGGTTTTATTTAAATAGAAGCCATCATTTTAATTGACTAAGGAGCTCAATGAGGAAGGCAGCCAGCAGAAATAAAAACTTTTATATTATTTCATCGACGTTTCGGGAGCGTGTCGCTCCCATCTTCAGGACGAAATAATTGAGATGGAGAATATTATAATGTATACACAACAAATATTATTCACAAAACGTATGTTGTGCATAGTATTTAGCAAACTTAACAACTGTAATATATATTATTTAGACTGTTGATACAGTTGTTAACATACGTTTTGTGAATAATATTTGTTGTGTAATACTTAATATTCTCCATCTCATTTCACAATTATTTCGTCCTGAGGATGGGAGCGACGCGCTCCCGAAACGTCGATGAAATAATATAAAAGTTTTTATTTCTGCTGGCTGCCTTCCTCATTGAGCTCCTTAGTCAATCATCTCCACAGCCATTTCTATTCTTCATTGAAGCCATCATTTTACTTCTTACCTTTTAGTACTTTTGGATAGCACGTTCTTCATGCAAATTTCAATAAAAAAATATACATTTTTTTCATTTTCAGGATGTTGTAAAAAATGTTGGTTCAAATCTGATGATATTCATTTAAGATGACCGAAACTGGTTCATCATTCATCATATTAATAAAATCTTGAAAAAGAAAAAATATCTATTTTTGCTTGAAAAACCTGCTATTCAAAATAAGAAGATCAAATTAGTGAAAATCCTCTTACAATTCCCGATTTTATCGTATAAAATGCAACGTTTCGGCTGCTGATCCTGGAGCCGTTATTAATTACAATATAATACTTCGCTAATTGTACGGCCATCATCAGATAGATGCATTCACTTTGAATAATGAACAATAACAGGTCTATTCTCTAGGCAAAAACGTTAACTTTTAACATCTGAAATCAGCGTTAATTCATTTTAACACCTCCTTGCTCAGTTGCACTCAGTGAATGTATCTATTGTCTGATGACGGCTGCAGATTTAGCTGTATTATATTGTAATTACTAGGGGTGTTCGATTATAAAAAAATAATCGATTATACCTTTTTTTTTCTCTAGCAAAATTTTTTTTCCCTCACGTGAAAATCTTTTAACATTTTTTTTTTTTGATACGAGTCTCATCCGATCTTTTTATCCTTTTATCGGTTGTGAAAAATAATCGAAATAATAAGTTAATCGATTATTATTTTTTTATAATCGATTATTTTTTTTAGAAAATAATCGGTGAATAATCGATTATTTTGCTCAACCCTAGTAATTACTAACACACTTTTAGTATTATTATTTTCTAAACTAAACAACGATTTTGCCAAATTTCTAATAACAATAATCGTGAAAGTGTAAATCAATTAATCAAAACTTAACCCCGTGTTATATTAAAGTATTTGTTAAATATTTTTTTTTATTGAAATTTGCTTAAATTCCAATTAATTTCCCTCCACTATTCTACGTATAAGATGTTTTATAAAGTGATTATACAGGGATACCCAAATTTTTATTTTTCAGATTAATTATGACCTGATCAAATGAAAACACATTCCTCAGAGGTCACCTTTTATTATATTTAAAGAGCACTTGTAAATGAGCCTTAATTCTTCTGAAAATAGACAAATCATTTGATTTCATTATAATCCATTAAAATAAATAAATATATCAAACTGCCTTAAAAGAATTTGTTTTTATGCAAAGAATAATTATAATAAATTAATTGAGACAATCAGAGAAATTAGAGAAAATAATTTTTCTTTTTTTTTTAAATAATTATTGCGGTCTAAACAAAAAAGTGTACAAAAATATTGCTTCTGTGTTGTGTTTAAAAAAAAAGTAAATTATAATAATAGAAAATTGAAATATTTGGTGGTTGTATTTTAGTTCGTCATGTGATTAAAAAAATGTATCTTTAGAAACAAAAAAATAATTTTTTAGCTCTCCCTAAACCGACAGTCTTCATTTAGAATATAATTAATTTATTGTTATATTAAAAAATAAATAAATTTTCAAATATATAATTAATATTTATTAACTAACACCTCATAAAAAAAAAACTTCCGCAGGTGGGAACCGAACCCGGAAAGTTCAGATTGCTCCCGGGCGAGCTTATCATTGGATTCGGGTTATACACACCGAGAAATAAGTGTTATAGAAAACTATAGAGCTGTTAAAATCAATTAGAACCCAACGGAATGTTTCTGGTAGTGTAGTGATTAGTACGCTTGGGCGGAAACTGGAAGATTCGGGTTCGGTTCCCGGCTAGGGGGTATTTTTTTTTTTAATGGAAATGTTTAATTTCATTTTCAGTGATATCGTGTAAACTCCTTCTTCAGATTTTTTAACCCCACATTCAACGAAAATTTTTTGAATTTCACTTTCTAAAGGAGACTGTCGGTAGAAATTTTAGTATGTTATTTGATTATTTTTAATTATTTATTGGGAGACAAAATGATGTTTAGCTTTTAGATATTCTAGGTTTAGAAATCGAATCGCTAAAAAAAAAAATATTCTAAGCCTTTGTATTATAAAAGATATTTATCAAAAAAAATTTTAGGAAAATTTTGTAAATAGAAACTCTGTAGAAAGAGAAGAACAAAAAAAAATGATGTGATTAGAGAAAATTTTGAGCAAAAAAATTAAATGTAAAAAGAGTATAAAATTTGGAGCAAAATATTTCACGTGTTGCTATTTTCACAAGATATAAAATTTGATTCAATGAATTCATTTGGAAATATCAATTTTGTCTCCATCTTTTAAGCTCTTCAGTCTTAAAATAAACAATTTTATTTAATGGTGGCAAATTTTTGGAAACACCCTTCGTCTGGAAAATTTTGTTTAACGGCATCTGAGGCTATTTAGACCTTCTTATTTATTTCGATTGAAATAGAAGGGTTCCAAATTTTGCTGATTTGTTTTTAATTATCTTCATTTACATCACCTGTTTTAAAGGATAAGGGCAATCGATTTGTTCATTCACACCATCAATTTTTTTACCCTTTCTCTTTGTTGGGTAGAAAAAAAATAGTCTAATAATATTTATTTATTATATATATAATAGATGAATTATTTGTATATAATATAGATAAAATATACGTCTTTTATATAAAAGAATTCAAGCAAATGAAATATTTTATTTCATTCAACAAAAAAAAAAAAAAAAAAAAAAACTGATTCTCTCTTCTCCGACGGCCTTCCATTCACAAAGCGAAGTTCCCAAGGGTTCAAGGTTCAGGCCTTGCGTCGCTTGGTCGTGATCATTTATAATTATTTCTTCTGCAACATCACTATCATAAATAACTCCATAGGCCTTTTAGAGGGGCAACTAAACATAAAAAAACCGCCGACTCGTTGAAACATTTTGTAAATTATAAACACTCGGTGATTCAAAATTTATTTAATAAATAATAAATAAATAAATCAGGAACTTTGCAGATAAAAGATTTTCATATTGATAAAAACGAAACCCTATAATTTAATATAAAAAAAAAAAATTAAATATAACACTTGAACATGTTCTACAGTAGGTACTGTCATAGGCGCCGGAACTGGGGGGGGGGGCAAGGGTACATTGCCCCCCCTGGCATCCTATAGGGGGGGACAGAGGGGAGCAAAATTTCTTCTTTTATTTCATTTATTTTTAAAAATGATATATTTTTACTTTTGAAAAATAAAATCTTCAAATTAAAAAAAAATTAAAAGAGTAAGAAATTCATTTTTTTCCAAATTTTTTTCCAAAAATTTTTGAAAATCACTACCAAATTTTTTAAAATTTTAATTTTATTAAAATTGTGATTTTATTTAAAATTTTTAAAGTTTTATACTATTTGAACATATTAAATTATTATAATTTTCTAAAAAAAATTTTTTTGCCCCCCTTGATTCAAATTCGTTCCGGCGCCCCTGGGTACTGTACATGTCACCAGATACGAAAATCACTCATGTACCACTGGTGGTACAAGCCGATCTTTAGGGGTACAGTGAGTGACAATATTTAAGTCCCACCCATGCGTTTTCTACTTGTGATTATTTCATTGTTTTTTTTTTTAAAAAATATTATATATTTTTTTAATGGAAACTTTCATGGCTCAAATCTAGAGAATTTCCTTTCTATTTCTTTTATAAAAACAATTAAACAATCACAAATAGAAAACGCATGGGTGGGACTTAATATTGACCCTCACTGTACATGTCGGCGTGAACGTGTTAATATTGAAACTGACTGTACCATAAATGAAAACATAAATATGTATTACATACCGAAACGTCAGCTAAAGGATTATTCAAATATTTTTTAGCAAATTTGAACTAGGAGCAGAATCTTCTTTACCACCCCTCCACCCCCTCTACCCACAATTCGCTTGCCTCTCGAGAGAATCAGTTAAATAAACAATTTTTTTTTTAAATTAATATATCAAAATAACACTACGTACATATACAAAGAAGATGAAATCGCTATTTTTGAAACAACTTCAACTCAGAGTCAATTTTTTGTATTATATACTACTACTAATAATAATTAATTCACTATTTTTTGTTACAGATGAATAATTAGTTCCTAAACAGATGATTAGTATCAGGGTTCCTTATTCACTACAATAGTATTATATAATAAAAATAAAAATAAAAAGGCTAATGTGATAAAACACCATATTTTAAATAAATCTCTGACAGATTGAAAAAATATATATATTGTAATTATATACTATATATAAATTGAAAAATATATATATATATATTATACATTGATTATAAAAATTAATAAATAAAGCTAAAAAATGTTTTATGTGAAATTAAATTTTGTTTTATTTATTTTTTTTTTTTATTAGCTGCTCCGACCCCTAATTCCCCCTCCATCATATATTATATGAATAGTATAAATAGCGGAGTGTCCGTCTGTCTGTCTTTATCCAATCCCGGATCTGTCTAAAGAAAAGAAAAAAATTAACTAGGGTAAGTCAAGGAGAGATGGCCACGCTTTAAAAAAATCCTATAAATGAATTAATGTTTACCAATAAATTTTAAACTCAAGAGACTCTGGTCATATTTCTGCAATATTCTTGATCCTTTTTTCTAATATTTTGCCCCTCAAAAAGCAGAATTGGAAAATTACAAAAATAAGGAAGGTGGCCATCTCTCCTAGATACCGAGGAGAGATGGACATAAGATGGAAATGAAAGTTAGAGATGTGATTGACTATAAAATCCACTTTATTTATCACCAGAGTTGGGTTTTATACATGATTTTCTAGTTTTATACAAAAACCGCGGATAAAACTGTATAAAAAGTATAAAACTCGGATGCGCATGCGCAAACCCGATGAGAAAGGAAATTCAAATAAAATTCATTTATTTTTTATTTTTTTTTTTTTTCGGGGAGTTGGTCTTTTACAGTTTTTAACATAGGTCTAGTTTTATCCGTGGTATCAGAGAGATCTTCTGGAGAATTTGAGCCGTTTGTCTCATTTTATAGCCAACAAGGCGTGGCCGTCTCTCCTCGAAGAGAAGTGGCCATCTCTCCTTTTTGTCGAGGAGAGATGGCCACCTCGGCTGCTTCCACCATTAGAGTAACTTGCAAACAATTTCAGGTTAGGTAGCTACCAAGGGCGGATTCAGAGGTGTTTCTCGGGGGGGGGGGGGAAGTAATCTGGTGTGATTCGTCGCACAGCACACACTTTTTTCTTAATTTCGGTAATTTAAAGGCGCATTCTGTACTTGTTTGCCAGAATATAAATACAAATCAAATTTTTAAGTTTTAAAATTTTAGATTAAAAATAAAAAATTTTTTTTCCAAAAAAAAAGTATTTTTTTCAAATCTCGGGGAGCGGGTAAACCCCCTTTACCCCCCCCCCCCTTGGATCAGCCTTTGGTAGCTACTAGAATACACATTACAATAGATTATTGCCATGTAGCTACGTAAGATTAATGCATGTTAACAACATTTAAATAGACTTATCTCAAAGTGCAGAATAATTTCCATAACGCCCTATATAAAACTGCAAAATTCCAACGGGAAGTTCGGACAGATGGACACTCCGCTATTATATACGTATATAGATTTTTACAAAGTCCATTAGATTGGGAGGGAATCATCAAATCATAATTTCCAACCTGTCCATTATTATATAAATAAAAAAAAAATAATAATAACAAATCAAATAGAGCAAGCAGTCAGCGTGCAAATGACGTAAGCAAGCAGGTGAAAGAACCGGATCATAGAACATAGGCCACACAAGATCAGCCAGCATAAGCTATAATAAAAACAAAGCGGAGTACTTTGACCGGATCGAGGGTCGTAGCGAAGACTGAAGGGGGGGGGTGAAAAGACCAACTAAATATACTAACTGGAATCCAGATATTTCCTATCCTGATTACCTTTAATTCGTATCCCTAGAGAAAATTTTTTTTTTTACTTTCTCTTACCTCTATATATGTTAATATATTGACTACCGAATGTTCTGAGGAAGGGCGTCGAAACGTCGGATTGATTAAAATTTTTGTCTGATTTCTTTCCTACTCATATTTTTTCTGGTATACCAGTGAACCCGAGATTGATTTATATTCTACCTAAGGGTTGTCTTCCCTCCCCTTATTTCCTTCATCTGTATATATTTATTTTTTGCATGTTCGTGAACAAATTTCTTTTTCTCTTTGTTTTTATAAAAAAAAAAAAATGGTTACCATTATTAAAAAAAAAAAAAAATTGGTATAGGCTATTAATAAGTAACGTTTCGATATATAATTAATATATGTAATCGAGGTGGGTTATCTGAATCAATATGTAGAAAGATGAATAAAAAGTTCAATCAGCTATTATTTATTGCGTTCAAACCCGCAGCGACGTTTCGGTCAACTATGCAACCATCTTCATGGGCTAGGGTTCAGTCAATAGAAACCCTCTTATGTTCTTTGATAGACATTTATTTACAATTTACGATCTATCACAATTACATTCGGTCCCCTATTCAAGTTAATAATGATTTAATATTGTAAATTGTAAATAAATATCTATCAAAGAACATAAGATGGTTTCATCTTTCTACATAATTAATATACTTTAGGAGTTTAGTATAGGAAGGATGCTATCGGCCCACTCCCCCCCCCCCCCCCCCTTTTACCAGGCCATGGCTTTTCAGATATTACGTAATTACGTATTATAATAATATTCAAATTGATAGCAAAATCTATATACTCGTATTACCTTTATAATAAAAAATTTTTCTTAAATAACAGCTTGTTTAAAATTTGGTGTGGCCCCAGGATTTCTCTTTATTTAATTATTATTCATAAAGAAAGTACTAAATTCAAAATATAGTTTCACTTTAATAAAATAATAATTTAGTTATTTAATTTTTTTTTTTAGTAGTGCGTTAATTTCTTAATGAGTATGATGTGCATAAGACAAAACTGTCTGAGAAAGGTTACAGCATATGATAAGGAAAGGTGAGGGACCGAGTCAAATATAAAAGGGGTGGGGGGGAGCCCACCGAAAGCGGATGCCGCGGCTAGTATATACAATCATCAGTAATTTAAAAGAATTATGTAGTTAATTTCTATTTAACCAGTGTATTAATGATTTATTTATTTATTTTTGATGATGGTAACAAAAACAAATTTTAATCTAATCTATTCTTGTAATTTTTATTTTTCTCTTTAATTTATTTATTTATTTATTTTTTTTTTTATTATTATTATTATTTTTAAAATATATTATTATATGCACATTTTTGTTTTATCTGTGTTTATAGATTTTATTTATCAGCAAATTCGATGGGCGAACTACAAATTAAATGAAATAAACCAATTTCCCAGCACCAAGTCATCAACAGCATCGCCATCGGAGAATCGATTCCCGTGTCCTCGATGCGGTAAGAGAAAAGAAAATATACAATTATTAAATAGCTTAAAAATATCTGCAAATGGTAAAATGGGCCCCCCTTAAGCGGACCACGCGTTTTCGACCCTCTTAAGTCATTTCATCATCTTGGGTTTCTTCTTAAAGCCTCCGGGTAATGTTAATTAGAATTTAGAATAATTTCCCTTAGAATGGTAAAAAAAAGGTAAAATAATTTAAACAGAAGGGGAAAAAATGTTCAACAGGATGGAAAAATAAGGTTTCGAAACAAATTTTTCCTCGTTGAACTCTTGTACAAAATGTATATAGCCCGCTAATTTAATTTAATCACACATTTTTTGATATTTCAGTTGAAATTGATTCAAATGATCGTGAAAATGACGTCAAATTCAGGCTAAAGGGAATCGCCTCCTTTTAATGGCAATTTCAAGAAAAGCAATAAAACGGACATTTAAAAGCAATAAAATCTCTTTCAGAGAAATTTACATAAACATTATGTTTTGATATTTTAACTGGAATCGATCTTCTGGAAATTTAAGATTTTTTCACAATAAAATAAATTGATTTCAAGTGAAATATCAAAAACTGTGGGTTAATGGGAATTACTCAAAAACGAAAAAACTCTCGATACTCAAATTTTATACTTAAGTCAAGTACCTATGACGCAAGTATTTCAAGAAATTTCAATCACATCAGCCAAAGGGTACTAGTACTTTACTAATGTATTTTTTCAGTTTTTTTTATATTTCTCAAAATTTCTCTAACGATTTTGATTAAAATTCAAAAATCAATTATTTTTTAGATACTCTTTAAAAACTAGCCTATATCAATGAAGCTTTACTTGAAGGTTGTTTACGTACACTTTACTTTGCGATTCAGCCCAGGGGGAGGGGGGATTGATCTTCCAGGAAGCCCTGGCGATCACTACTCTGAGGAAGGGGGCATATATCGCACTGATCATCCGGTGTACCCTTTGATCGACGTTAAGATGACGAAAAGACTTAAAAAAAAATACTCATACTTAAAAAAGTACTCGATACACTCTGTATCATCTTTACTGGTATCGATGCTTTCCTAACGATACGATGCCAAGTGCAAGTATCGATACTTTATTTTCGTTACCACATCCCTACATGTGTAGCCTAATCCTTTCGAGGAATGCATCACTGGGGGGGGAATCTTCTTTGCGTCCCTTTCAAATTTTTTTTTACATTAAGTGGGTATTTTTATTTAATGAGGGAATCCCGCACGCCCATGATTTGAGCCGGCACCCTAACCCGCTACACCAGCGAGCCCCCCCCCCCCCTCTAAGGGAAAAAAAATTAATTATATAACAATTTTTATTATTTTTCATTTGAGAGATTTAATTAATTTAATTAATTAATGAAGCTTATGTGCTGAATAAATTATTATTATTATTTTATTTAATTATTTGGCTTTAATTTTTCATAATGCAAGACAAAACACAATGCTTTCTAATGGGCAAATTTTCAATTATCTGAAATTTCTCGCCCTTCTCATTTTGAGAACTTGGGGACCCGTTCCTGGACTTTCCATAACGTCATCTATAAGACTTCAAAATTTCGTTCCAAATTTACGGAAAGTCGGTCAAACAAAGCGTGACAGGCAGACGGACGGACGGACACTCTACTCTATATATTTTAAAAATTAAATATTTCATCCTATTTCTATTTGAAACATGATTTAATTATGTAAATTAAAATTAAAAAACACAAGGTGATATGTTTCATACTTATTTCGAAATAGCCAAGTATTGATCAACAAATATTGAAACATATCACCTCGTCTTTTAATTACTATAATTAAAAGGTTTTTTTTTTTTGTTTAAATATTTTGCAGGACGCGCGTATAAGCGCAAGCAGACCTTAGGGCGTCATTTGCAATACGATTGCACTGATAATCCTCGTTTCCGGTGTCCATTCTGTCTTCATATGGTGCGGCGTCGTTACGTTTTCATCGATCATCTGATGGGCCATGGCCTGGAAAGGGAAGAAGCCGTCAAACAGATTAGAGACGCCAACATCCCATTCATCTCTTAAAAGTTCTTAGATTAAATAATAAGACTGAAAACATCACGGTGACAAGAATTCGTTCGTTTTTTTTTTTAGTTGTTTTGTCATAGATGCCAAATAATAAATGTTAAGGCTTAGTACTCACTTGGAAATACTTGTAAAAGCTATTTGTTGGGAAATCACCAACAAGAACGAAATCAAAATATTTTCTCAGGAAGATGGAAAATGTTTCTTATACCACGTTGGGTGACGTCATCCCCTGCCCCTTCAGTGAACCACGGCGCGATTGGCCACTTTGCTCAATTATTTATTTAAGAAGTTTAAATCATGTATTTTTTGCTATAATCTTGTGAAGGAAGGACGTCCAATTCACAAAAAGATGAAGAAAAAAGAGGCTCAACAATTATTTATTTCGTTTCGGGGACTTTACTTCACACATTCTCAAGACTTTAAAATACAACATAATTTTCTTAATCTTATAATATAATAAAAAAAAAAAAAAAGAAAAAGGGCACACAAAATTCAACAATGAAATGATTGTTGTGAAAATGATGGCTGTATTTTGAAATGTAGCTCATCATTTGGGTTAACTATTTATTTGCAAATGCCAAGCACGTATAACTCTGAATCAACGATAGGAATCCAATAGTTTCAGTTTACTTTTTATTTTTACGTAAGGACAAAGATCATTCATCGGGAATAAATACACTCTATATTGAAATAAACCAATACATTATTATCAATTAACAAAAAAAATAAAATAAATAAAATCATCGGACTTCCTGGGGTCCGAACCCGCGACCCTTGGTATAGAAGGGCAGCACGCTAACTCCTACGCCAAGCCCGAGGGCCTCGTCTTTTCTTCTTTTTTAAAAACATTCACACTCACACTCACACACACATTCACACAGTCTTTTCGGAAACTTAGGCCATATAAGACCGTTATTGATTTAATATATTTGGTATCCAAATGGCTTAAATAAAATCATCGGACTGCCTGGGGTCCGAACCCGCGACGTTCGGTATAGAAAGTTAGCACGCTAACCTCTACGCCAAGCCCCGAGGGCCTCGCCTTTTCTTAATTATAAAAAAAAAATTATCATTACTATACCAATCCATAGCCTGCGTGAAGATTTATTTACATTCATAGAATACACAAATGCAAAGAATACATAAATATTTCCAATAATTGACTCACCAGTCACTCAAAAAATTTTTAGGGGGGGGGGGAAGGAAAAAAAAGATTTGAAAAAAAAAAAATATTATTTTTTTAATAATATTATTTCTTTTCTAAAAATTTTATAAAAAAACCCAAAAAAATTTTTTTTATTCCTTTTTTTGGGAGAAATTTATTTAAGAATTAATAACTCAAAAAGGTATAGAAATTTCGGGATTTTCCTGTAATCCCTAGAAGGTCCTCTTTAAGCATAAAAAATTTCGTTTCAAAAGTCCAACCGGAAGTTGACGTGACAGACGGATAGACAGACGGACATTAGCGAATTATATAAATAGAATATAAGAATTATGTTGCAGTGTTGAATTTCAAGATCCTGAAGATGAGCGACGTAAAGTCCTAGAAAAATAGATTTTGGAAATTAGGAACCGACCGAATATTCGGTTTCGATTACGGTTTCGGCCAGTTTCGGGCAAAAATCGAGGTTGCGGTTTCCGGCCAAAAAGTAGCCGAAACCTGAGTCTGATGGGATGAGACTCGCATGCCAAAAAAAAGGCCAAATGATTTGCACTTGAGGGAGCAAAAATCTTCCAGGGCGGAAAAATCTCAAAAAAAAAAGTTAAAATGATATGCATTTTGTATAGGAAATACAAGTTTCGGTTTCGGTAGTTTGAAAATTTTGTTTTGGTCAGACCCTATTGGAAATAAATTGTTAGGCCCAATTCTTCACATTTCTTTTTTTTTCCACATATTTTTTATACCTGGTATATGAGTTCCCTTTAAATAATTGTCTCCTGGTTTGCCTGAACTTCCCTTTGCCACTTATTTTTTACTAAATTTTATCCACATAAAGCCAATATCCCAAAGAGATTTAAATCGGGGCTTAGAACTTAATTAAGTTCCAAGCCCGCAGAAAAAGTTTTTTTGAATTTAACTTCTCCCCCTTTTCCTAGCTACGTCCCTAATCCCTAAATTTTATTTGTGTGGCGAAATAATTGAATTATTCGATTCAAGTATGTACTAAGCCTAATATAAATAATTTTTTTTTTTTTTTATGTTGAATTAAAAAAAAAAACTTGGGAAATTAGAGGACCTGTTTTTATTTGGACACACACTTAAAGGTACCTGGGAATTTCTTTTTTGTTTAATTATATGTAATTTAAATGTACGACAAATTCAATTTTAATAAATTAACCTCTCGTTGAAACAATTCGTAAATTTGGTGATATGTTTCAAGATATAGGTCTAGTATTTATTTATTAAAAATTAATATATTAAAATATATAAATAACTGAGTGTATTATTTGAATATTTAATTTTAAGTTCAATTTAATTTCAAATATGAACCCAACACTCTTTTAGTTTAGATTTAAGGTTGTTCTGACATTAAAGCACTTTGTTAGATTAAAAGCTAATTTTTTTAATATGTTATTAATCACTATCACATACGTATAAAATAAAATTTTGAAGCAGATCTGACCCAGGGTTATCGTGTAATTAATTTTTAAAAAATTGAAATTTAACATGTAGTCTATGGAGAATGTCGACGAAACGCACACATATCGAATTATATAGCCATCTCTGCATCTAGATACAAAAACAAAAAAACTTACATTTTATTAATTCACTTCCGAGGAATACGTTAAAAATAAAATCAAAAGTTTCTGCCGTCCGCTTTTAAAGACATTTTAACAAGAAAGTCAAAAAATTCTCCAAAATGACAGTCGCCAATATTTAAAAATAAGGAAGATTTGAGAGTGAGACCAGTCCGGCAACGTCGCATAACATAAGTGTCTTTTCTCGATGTCAGTTACATTTTTTTTTTCCATTTTACGATATTTTTTCTCGCAAATCATTCATTGGGTTTAAACTGATTTGCATTAATAATTGTAATATATTAAATAAAATAAAATTGAAGGCTTTTAAAATAGATAGTTGATGAATGCAATGTTGCCAGTTCTATATTACGTGAAAAACTGCTCAAGTCAAAAGTCATTCATTTATTATTTTTGGTAATTAAATTATTAACTTAATACAATTATAAACTATGATAGGTCACGACTAAATTATAATAAGGAATTTTGGCATTCAAATTTTTAATTTTATTTAAAAAAAAATTTAGATTCTATTATGACTTACGATGTACTGTCCGAACAACCTTAAAGGCACTACTCCTTTTAATGTTGTTAAATCAAATTTATTATATTAAAATTTTGAACAATATCTAGTTTGTTCAAACATGTTTTTTTTTTGTGGGATTTATTTTAGTTTTTATTTTCATAATCAATATTTGTCGTGCATTTAAAACTTTAAGAGATGTGCCGATTAATAGATAGCTGGCGATTAATCGACTGAAATAAATTCTTTTTGTAGAAAAAAATCGACAATCAAGAGATTAAAAAAAAATTTCAGCCAGAAAAAAAATATTTTAATTGATGTTTTGAACTCTCGTCGGATCCTTCCTCAGAAACAAAAAATTGAGTTTTGGTAAAATTATATGGTCGAAATTAGGACAGACATCCATCTAGGTGTATTCAAAATATTTTATGAGGAAGGGTGCGACTTGTGACCCTTAGTGCACTTCAAAGAAGCGATTAGTCGGCTATTAAATTATACTCGGTACTAACCTCTATATTTATTTTGTTATTATTATTTATTTCAGATTTAGTACGTAATTAAGTGACAATACCAAATTTTAAGTTTAGATTGTTTTATTATTAGTCTTTATCTTTAACTGATTTTTGAAATTTTGTTAAACTAAGAATTTGTTTGAATTGATTGTTAATAAATTTAAATTTTTCTGAAGAAAAGTGAAACATTATTTTGACAAACCAATCCCGTTTCTTCATAGATTAAAACAATAAAAGAATAGACAGGGAAGAATTGAAGAACTTGAAGAGTGAGGAGGGAGAAGAGATTGTGCAAGTCATGGGCCCAGATTTTATTTAGAACAACTAAATTTTTAGAATTTTTTTTATTTATTTTTTCTCTCGGCTACACACGTAACTGCACACTTGACAATCATGCATGTGCAATCTTTTTGTAAGCACAAATTCCCTTCGGCACCACACGGCTTGTGCAAGCAACAGCTTATGCCGAAAATTAACCTAAAAATGTCAACTCAGAAGGTTATTTATTTGAAGATAAGAAATACTCACTTCCTTTAAACAGAAACACAATAAATATTATTATTTAAATTGAAATAAATGAATTAATAAATAAATAAATATCAAATATCAAGACGTCTATAAAATGGAGAGTTTTGCTTGCGCAAGTATGCATGTGCATTAATAAAATTGAATCGAACATCAAGCGACTTGCACAATTAAAATGCTTGCGCAAAATTCTCCTACAGACGCTATAGTTGGCTTGTACAAAAGGATTGCACATGCATGCTTGCCAAGTTTGCAGTTACGTGTGTAGCCGCCCTAAAATTATAGCCAAGTCACCTCAGAGGTAAATTCTCTAAAATTGAAAAAAAGAAAATTCATAAAAATCTGTCTAATAGTTTATGAGTTTATTCGTTATAGAGAATTATAAATGTATGAGATGGAGTTAGCCAAGAGGAGAATAAAAAAAACAAATTTATTTGTCGACGTTTCGAGCTCCAATCATCTCTTCCTCGGGGCATTCCAGGTGTCGAATGAAAGCTTCCATCACCCGATCTGACTGCCTCTGACTTCTTGTGGCGATACTTGAAGAGTAAAGTGAAAGCTAAGCGTCCTCATATCGTGGCTGAACTCAAGGAAACGATACTTACGACCATTTGTATGGTGTCATATTCAAAACCAAGTAATGGTACATATGTTATGATAAATGGCATATATATTTGTTTGATTCAATAAAATTTTCAATTTGTTTCGGAGTTCTGTCCCTTTTATATCAAACTATTCATTATACCGGAACCGATACTTTACTGTTGTACTTTTTCAGTTTTTTTCGATTTTTTCAAAATTTGTTCCAGCGATTTTGATAAAAATTTAAAAATCAGTTATTTTTTACATGCTCTTTAAAATGTATATTGCCCTCGGGGCTTGGTGTAGGGGTTAGCGTGCTAACCCCGTATACCAAGGGTCGCGGGTTCGGATCCCAGGCAGTCCGATGATTTTATTTAAGGCATTTGGATACCAAATGGCTTAAATAAGAATGCCTGGACCCCCAATAGATATATTTAAACATACGAGTATCGTTAAAAGTCTTAAATGACCTAAGTTGTCGAAAAGACTGTGTGAATGAGAAAAAAGTGTGAGTGTTTTTTTATATAAAAAAAAAAAATGTATATTTTCATTTTTCCCTTGAAATCTTTTGAAGCACACTTTACTCTTGTACTCCATAGGAAAGATTTCAGATTTTTCAAATTCTTTTTCTTCCATAGAGCCAATGTTAAATCTCCATTTGGGGATTTGTATGTTAATTTCTATTCACAAAGGGGGTCCCCTTTTGAAACTTTTTACACATTAAAAAATTTTTTTCCAATTCTTATGAAATGTTGTATTTATTTATGATTCTCTTTTATATATCAAATATGAGATTAAAATTTTGAAGCCATAGTTTATTTCAAGCAGTCAACATATAAAATACACAAATGTTGAATCAATTGACTTTTTTACTTTTTACTTATGAAATGCAAGTGGTCAAGTTTACTAATGTGCTATGGGAAACTCGAGACAAAAAATCTGGTGTGACAAGCGCCACCGAAGAGTTTATGCTGTGCGCCAATTAGGCTACACCAGATTTTTTTTTGAATAAGGCCTCTCAACCTCACCTATTAAAAATTAAAATAATTAAATCTCACAATTATTATTGTATAATTACTAATATATATAAAATTTTATTTTTCGCAAATTAGTTATTTATTATGTTAAAATAGGACGGAAATAACAACCAGCGAGTTGAGCGAGTTAATTAAACGATTTCAATATTGAATAATTAATTTTGAAGCCTTGAATTTGAGGTGACATTCAATTCTCATGGTCTCCAATTATTCTTCACAAAGCCAACTCTAATAGAATAAGGAGAGTCTAGCAATAACATAAAACAAAAAGTGTTAAGTGGAAAATTAATAATAAATGTGCGAAAATAATATAGACGTATCCTTGAATTAGATATAAAATTTTAAATAAATATTATATAAACCATTTATTTAAGAAAAAAAAAAAAATGGCTTGGCAAGAATTCAATATTTATGGAGGGATTTTTTTTTTATTAAATTTTTTCGGCCCCTCATTTTACAAACAAATTAAACAAAAAAAAAAAAAAAAAAAAAAACTAATATATATTAAACAACGTTAATAAATTTTTTTAAACTTCTTATCTGTATCAAAGTTAGAAAAACGTGAAAAAACAGCATTAAATATTATTTCCAGCCATTAAAAATAAATTTATTTTTTTATTGAGGAGGGAAAACAAACTACCCTTTGATTTTGTAATTCTTTGATTTAATTTTCAAGTTTTTGTTTTTTCAGTGTACCCAAGGGCGGATCCAGAGGTGTTTCTCGGGGGGGGGGGGTAATCTGGTGTGACTCGTCGCACAGCACTCTATTTTTTTTTAATTTCGGTAATTTAAAAGCGCATTCTGTACTTGTTTGCCAGAATATAAATACACATCAAATTTTTAAGTATTAATTTTAAAAATTTTACATTAAAAATAATTTTTTTTGCGAAAAAAGGTATTTTTTGAAACCCGGGGGGGTAATACCTTTACCCCCCCTTGTATCCGCCCTTGAGTGTACCCAGTATATAAATAATATGTGACCGTCCGTAATTTACTGTATATAATATATATAAAGTTTTTACTTTCTCTTACCTCTAAATATGTTAATATATAGAGAGAGAAAGTATTGTATTCATGCCAAAAATTCAATGTCGAGATTTTGATGGATATACACGTTTTGAGGTCCCCTGAATCAAAAAAGTGGTTTTCGCAACATGGTCTCTCTGAGTGACTTCTTGTCTGTCTGTCCGTGTGTCTGTGAACAAAATATCTCAAGAACGAAAAGAGCTAGGAGATTGAAATTTTATATTCAAGTTAGGTACAGCGAGCGCCACAATTAAGTCCCCACCTGGTAGCTTTAGTCTTAAGTATATGCTAAATGGTGAAATAATTTTAAATTTGAAAAGATAAAATAAAATCATCTGTTTCAGATTTTACGTTTTACCCTCTCGGTCATTAAAATTATTTCACTATACACTATATACTATACCCCCCCCCCCCCCCTTAAGGCTAAAGCTAACAGGTGGAGACTTAATTGTGGCGCTCACTTACCATCCCGAACACTCAAAATAAACTTTTGAACAAAATCGGCCAAAAGTTACTACTGTAGTACTTTACTGATGTAGTTTTTCAGTTTTTTTTTTTCGATTTTCTCAAAATTCACCCCAACGATTTTGTTTGAAATTCATAAATCAATTATTTTTTCGATGCTCTTTAAAATGTATATTTTCATTTTGCCCTTGAAATCTTTTGAAGCACACTTTACTCTTGTACTTCATAGGAAGGATAGGAGAAATGGTTGCCATGGTAACAAAATATAAATATTTTCCCATCTTTATAAATTTTACATCTTGAATTTTAATATATCGGCGGAAACTAAATATATCTCTACACTAAAAAAATCTGGTCTGTCAAGCACCGAACACAACTTTCGATTACCGAAGGTAAGAGAAAGTTGCGTGCTGTGCGACCAGTCACACCAGGTTTTTTTCATTTTTAATTCTTTCTAATATCGAAGCTATTGTACTTGACTGATTTTCATGAAGTATTTTTTTTTTCAATATAAATTTTACTTTGTTTTTAGACTAATTTTACTTTTAATCTTCTGTTTGGCTACCACTGTGGAGCAGGGGCGCCGGAACGAATTTGAATCAGGGGGGGGGGCAAAAACTTTTTTTTAGAAAATTAAAATAATTTAATATGTTTAAATAGTATAAAACAAAAACAAATCTACTATAAAACTTTAAAAATTTTAATTAAAATCACAATTTTAATAAAATTAAAATTTTAAAAAATTTGCTAGTGATTTTATCAAAATTTTTTGGAAAAAATTTGGAAAAAAAAATGAATTTCTTACTCTTTTAATTTAGAAGATTTTATTTTTCAAAAGTAAAAATATATCATTTTTAAAAATAAATGAAATAAAAAAGAAATTTTGCCCCCCTCTGCCCCCCCCTGTAGGATGCCAGGGGGGGCAATGTACCCTTGCCCCCCCCCCCCAGTTCCGGCGCCTATGCTGTGGAGGGTTCAGAGAAGTGAGCGGCCCTCCAATAGCGACCTACACAGCTAGTTAATATACTACTGTATTCTCATTACATACATTTTATTTAATTTTAGTAATTGTAAGGTATTTTTTTCTCCTTTAATTTTCTTATCTTATCACATTTGAATAATTATTATTATTATTCACCGAATGATTAAATGTTATCCAAAATAAGAATGGCGACATAGCTACATACATGACATTCATTCAATGACGCAATTGACTTATCGATAGGGAATTTGTCCTTAAGCTCAATAAAGGTAAGGGATAGAGCATTTCGGCAATTTTTATAACCCCCCCCCCCCACCTTCCCCCACTGCCACTCCTCGACTGTCGGTCAGCGGAAGGCAAATTTGTATTTTCTAAATCAAAATAATAGAATAAACACGCTCTAAACCATCAATTTCCTTCTCCTCCTCTCGCTCTCTTTCAATCTCGTTTCTGGTTTCCGGAATGTGGTTCGAGATGGATATCGAAATTCCGGTCAGTTGATAAAAATTCTCTCTCTTCAAAAATAAATAAAAAAATATGAGCATTTTAAATTTAATCAAATTGATTGCTTAACGTTTGGGATTTTTTATAAATGTTTACTTTTTTTTACTTTCTCTTACCTCTATATATGTTAATTTATAAAGAGTCAGTAGTTGTATTCATGTCAAAATTTCGATGTCGAAATTTTGATGGATGTACACGTTTTGAAGTCCCCCGAATCCAAAAAAGTGGTTTTCGCAACATGATCTGTCTGTGTGTGTGTGTTCAATTTTAAGCATGAAGGAATTGAGCTAGGTGGTTGAAATTTTATATTAAAGTTAGACATCCACCTAAGGCATGAAAATATACTTAAAATTACCTTAAATAATACATAATTAATCGAACTAATAAAAAGGATAGATTTTTAATAATTCTATCTTTATCAATTTTAATTCTTATTCGTTCTTGGGGCATAGCAGAGTGATCCGCCTCTTGTGCTAGGGGTCTAAATAATATCCCGTGTTCTAATTTGGATAGAATAAAGACATGCGCGTTGAAGTTTGATTCTAAAGAGAGATTGTTTCATCTGTCAAAGTTCCTCAGCATAAATCTTTTTTATTTCATGACATGCTCATTGGTAGAGTTTCTGCCTCTTGCGCTAGAGTCAAGAGTTCGCATCCCGTCTCATGCGACAAAAATGTATTTCAATTTAATTGGCTACCAATAAATTGAAATAAATAGAGATGGCCTCCGATGCCGAAAAAGATTTTAAATAAAAAAAAATCATTTTTCATATAAATAGTGAATTAGGGTACTTAGCGGCTGAATTTCAAAAAACCCTGGAACAACGAATTTAGATATTCATTGAAGGATGGTTTTAGCGAAGAAAGTATTTATATATATATTGTACAAATATAAGTATTTATATTTGTATGAACCAAAATTGCATCTATCTAAGCAACAATAACAGTTTATCGTAAGTGTTTTGTTTTTTTTTTATAAAAAAATACTTGTAAAAATTGTTTGTATTTTGCCGAATTAACACCAAATTAAAATGTTTTGATGAAAGATGGGATCGACGTGATCCCGAAACGTCGACGATAATCAAATAGTTTTGTTTATCACTTGCTGGCTGCCATACATCTTCCTGAGCCTAATAATTGACCAATTTTTGTCGAATGTGCGGCAGAATTAGTGTACAAGTTAGAAGTGGTAGAAATTGGCGATTGCATTTGACCCATAAAAGACAATAAACTGAGAAATTCCTGGACATTTTCTGTTCATATGCTAGAGGACGTCAGCAAGTGATTCAAACTTAATTATAGGAAAAATTTTTTGTTTTTTTGTCCAAACCACTGTGCGCCTGCCTATAAAAGGAGAAAAAATATTTTGGAATATTAAAAACAAGATAGTTTGCCTCTCTTCGAAAGAGTGAGACTTGGGTAAAAATGATATCATATCAGAATCTTTTTTCCCTATATGTCAAGAAAGAGGAAATAAATATTTTGAATGCGGCATGTCTGGCCTTTCGATGCTCCTAATCCTGACCTAGCTGGCTGGCATTAGTTGCGGCTTTCAAGTTTTTTTTTTCTTCTTTTTCTCTTCACTCGATTTTTTAAATAATTTCATCTAAAATGTCAAAAATTTAAGGTCATAAACTTTGATTTGATTTTTATAATATATATTATTAATAATTAGATAGAATATATATTAAAAGTGGAGGTCAACGCAATTACAAAATATCATCTATTGATATATTGACAGCTCACAAGCTCTGAAGAGGGTCTTAATCGAGACCGAAACCTCAGCCTAATGGGCCTTAATAAATGAAATAATAGCTGCTGCTCTTCATATTTCCTTATCAATATCATCAAACTCAAAAATTGACTTATGAATTTTTTTCTCCACTTAATAAAGATAAATCCAATCACAATAAGACATTGGCAATGTCTGAAAATTTTCACGTCAAATGGGATTTGAACCCGACTTGCAGCTTATCCAATTAGCCAGGAACCTCCACATTTTATTCAAGATAGGGGTCGATTTTTTCAGTGGGAGTTATCCACAATCTATCTTCAGCCCTGAAAATAATATTTATAATTTACTCAATTATTTTTTCTTTTTTTTACATTAAACATTTTTTAATTATTAGTTTTACTTGAATAGAGCTAAAATCCTTTTTCCTGCTTACCCTCTTCCTATGCTTAATGCGGAGGAGAAATTAATGTCGATTTTATTTTTTTTTTAAATATATAACGAATAAATTATTAGACAAGCCTATTTGGACCAAATAAGTAAATTATAAGCATTGTTTTCAGGCCTGAAGATGGTGAATTTCTCCCACCGAAACTGCCTGCTAGCCAAGTAGCCAGTCTGCAATAAAGTACCAAGGGCGGATCCAGAGGTGTTTCTCGGGGGGGGGGGCAATCTGGTGTGACTCGTCGCACAGCACCCTATTTTTTTTTTAATTTCGGTAATTTAAAAGGGCATTCTGTACTTGTTTGCCAGAATATAAATACACATCAAATTTTTAAGTATTAATTTTAAAAATTTTACATTAAAAATAAATTTTTTTGCGAAAAAAAAAGTATCTTTTTCGAATCTCGGGGGGGGGGGGGGGTAATTACCCCCTTTACCCCCCCCCCCTTGTATCCGCCCTTGTAAAGTACAAAATGAAAAAAAACTTGTTTTTTTATTATTGTTACATTACATCTTGCTTCTAAAAGTGAAATAAAATTTTTAATTTTAATTAGTTATTTACAACTTTATAAAAAAATCTGGTGTGACTGGTCGCACAGCACACAACTTTCTCTTACAATTGAATAAACACAAAACAGTAGATTCATTCTTGGACCGTAGAAGGTGTTAATTCAATGAAGACAAAACAATTTTTCAAAAATTATCTTGATTTACCTTCGGTAATCGAAAGTTGTGTTCTGTGCTTGCCACACCAGATTTTTTGTGTCGACATGTATTTTGTTTCCGCCGATATA